>JAUKWC010038887.1:0-13587 GCA_032356245.1 Endocladia muricata
CTCAAACACTACATGCCAGTTTGAGAACCACCTCCGGGCGAGCAGTCCAAAGTATAGGGGCTGAGAAAGACTTGGGCTCAGCTGCAACGAACGTCACGCAGAAAAGTGGGCGATTTTGGGCTCTTACAGCAGAAAAAAGAGGTTCGAGAACTATCGAAATTTTATACTAGGGGCGTGACCCTATTGACAAGAGCTCAGATTTACACATTTGAAAACATATGAGTGGATGGATGTTTGAAACGTAACATGAAAAACAAAATCCATCTGCCCATGCATTTTCAGATGTACTGATCTCAGTCGCTGTCAATAGTGACACCCCACCGATCTTCAGAATTACATACTTTTCAACGCCACAAAGCACACGTTTACAACCTCTCTCCTACATCGACTCGAGGTTCAGTTTGTTTCTACGCTTCCTGTGATACGTGTAAGACCTTTTCAGTGCAAGAAGTGTGTGCCTCCCGTTCTGCACGGGTCAACTTTAGCACGGCTACTGCAAGGGGGAAATGAAGTGTTGGGTTCAATACTTCCCACGTGCTTCTAAGCGTAGGCGGCCGTACAGCGTAGGAAGAATGTTGTTTCGTATCAAAGGATGCCGATTCGACTGTAGGCTTCAGAGCTGCGCCGCAGTTGGCAACAATCTGGCGCAAATCATGCGGTGCCAGATGTATAAAATTCGTGCGCGCACTTTTAACCAGTGACGGCGCAACGCACAATGCAGGCTCTGCTACACGAACGCATCGCTAAGGACAGAACTACTACGTTTCAGCCCCGCGATACAGTTGACGTCTTATGTTCGGAACGCACTACAGTTACACCGACCATCAGCATTCGCGCAATGGGCGACACCTTACGCGGACTACACGTCTATCCTTGTTTGCGTTCCACTACGGTGAAAACACTGTCCGAGAAATGAACGCTAAGTTTTACACAATACCTCTTGCCATATAACGTCGGGAAGATTCTAGGTGAGCCATTACACCCGTACATCTCCGTGCCTAGTGCTCAGTTTCCTAGAGTCACAGATGGCGGATATTGCCCGCAGCGATCTGCAGTGCAATGGCGAGAAATCCGTTGGAAGGCAATTAAGAGTATGAAGGGTTCAAGGTAAGCCTGTCCACGTGAGGCAGGCTATGGGCCATCATGTGACATTGAGGTACGTAAGGTGAGATGCGGAACTGCAGTGTACTGCACAATTCGCAGTACGAGCTGGATGTTTTACTGGGAAACGAACTGCAGGTAGTGCATGCGGGTGTTCACTAGACGCGGCAGTTCAAAATATTTATATTTCGGAAGTCGGCGTCCATGCGAAAAAAACCGTACTACACTAGCTCCATGTTTTGTAATGCGATGGAAGTCTGCATTCCATGACGTTCCAAAATGTGCAGTATAGATGGACGGTTTATTACGCCACTGCACCCGGTCGACATCCGCATCCATTTCCGGAAACACAGACGTAGCATCATGCTTTATCCCGAGCTCACATCGTCAGCACATGATTATGCCCACAAATAGCTCGAGAGCAGCTTTAATCATAGAATATCTGTACTTCTTAGACTGCGTGAAGTATGGTTTCACACAGAAAGAATCATCTGTCCTGACTAGTACCTCGCATCGGTTGAGACATCTGAAGTGCTTCTCGACAATGTCCTGAAGTTTATTGGTGTTGTCGAGACAGCCGGAAAGGGACACCCTGCTGAACACTTTTCAGTGCGGTCAATAGCTCGCAGGGGTTCCTACGTCGCGATGATCACGAATAAGCCCAACCCCATAGCCGTCATGTGGGTGGACCGGGATAGACGCTACTTCATCTGCTTTTCTAGCCCAATTTCGGCTGGTAACAACCTGTACCATCAGAGGAGGAAATCCCATGACAAAGACCCTCACCTGCGAGGACTTAAGAATGCCGGTCTGAAAGTACGTGAGACCTGCTATTCCATGATTCCTCAGGTAGACGAACACATCTGCTGTCGTCAGGATGACCTTTGGCTGTAAAAGATGTCCGAGATAAAAGATCAGACGATGAGATTCGACACCTGTCTACTGGCTATCCATATCCTTAACGCCTGTAAACTGTACTTGCGCTCTGGAAAGAGTACGACGTTGGCTCCATACAACGTCTACTTTCACTTGGCAGATGGACCTATTAGTGGTACGGTAAACGGAGGTTTGCAGGCCCGCAAGATTTCTATAGCTGAAACCTTGAATGAGGACATGGACTTTAACGGTGAGTTTGGCATCCGTCAACGCCCACGTATTTAAGACGTCTCTTTTCTGACGGGAATCCATCAAACGCGGCTTACCGTTCCCGCTAGTCTTCTTGTAAGAATACAGGCGAATCGGAATTTATATGTTCAGGTTGCTTACGAAATATTCGTCGCGAAGCTCATGTTTGATATCCCAAAACTGGTAGGGATTGCCTTACGTGGCATTTTCAGGCCCTACTTGACATCATCGTTGTCACTTCTAAATGTCTAGCAAAAGTAGCCAAGATTCTATAGCCCTCGACAGTTCTATCGGCGCGATAAGACTTGCTCTACTTAATCGTGTTCCTGTGGAACACCCTTCAAAAGATGTCACCGTATGCTGCCTCTTGTTCCAGTGGCCTATTTCAAGGCATCCTGAAACGTAACCATTTGGCAACCCGTCAAGTCCTGAAAGAGGAGTTAAAAGCTCAAAGGCACTGAGCGATAATTGGATTAGCGTACAGATGCTCTCTCAGTAGCCCGAAAACCACTGGACTAACCCGTCGCAGTAAGGAAAAGTTAGAGAAAGATTTCTACTTCAACATAGAAGGAGCACAAGGTGAATGGTAGAGATACTACCGCGTTAAAATCCGATAAAACATTGGAGGTTTAAGCCGTTGATTGCAATCATAATTCTGATCTCATATGAGGCCAGAGTTGCCCTCACATGAGGCTAAACTCACTGTCCAACAGACAGTAGTGCCAATTATACCGGGCCACAGCCACATATGGGGCGGGAGTCCGCCTCATATGAGACTGAATTGGTTAGACGTACAATAGAGAGATGGTTCATCAGGTATTTTCACGTACGTTTTCTAACACCGGTGGACTGCTCTTGCTTTCTACAGGAAACACTACATTCGCAGCATTTTTCCTCAAGCACAACTCCGAAATAAAATGTTGTAGAGTTTCCAAAATGGGGTTGATGGACAAAACCAATAGAGTTGATTTTGCAGGCAGAATATCGCAACGGGATAATAGTTGAGAAAAGTTTTTATTCAATGTCCAAAAAAGGTGCTGTTTTTAAGAAGGCCTTTTTCTGCATGAACGGCCAACTTGACTCCAAATGTGAGAATTCTTCCAAACTTTGACTCCACCGTCCTTGTACTGAGATAAACCACCAAGACTGTACAGGCTGAGGCCTCGGGGATGCCTCGAACTGTAAAGATAACTTGCATAAAATTCTGCCGCATATGAGGCGGAAGGTACGAGAGATACTAATGTCCATTGGACATTTGGCCTCACGTAAGGCCAACTTTCAAGTCGGAATATTAAATTAGTATAAATTTTTTTGAACCTCCTCTTCTTGCCCGAACGACGCCTCATAGTGTTGACAGTTCTGACAGGCTAGAAATGACCAGCTTCACCGACAGCAGGAGCGAGAATTTCATAAAATATGCCGAAGAGTCCTCAATTTTCAAAAACCATGTGCCCCACTTCCGACCCCCGTCGCATCGTTGGATCACGAATTCATACGCGTGCTCGCCTTGAGACCTCCCACTCCAAGTGTCGGCGGATGCATGGTGCCCACTGGGAGGTCAAGAAAGTCTCTGGAACCGTCAGAGATGTCAAGAAGTCAAAGGCCAAAGGCAGAGATGTCACTGGTGTGAATGTCAGCTAGGAGCTTGCCGATAATATGTAGCCCATGTCACTGCGGCTGGGAAACAACAAGGCATGAGAGAGTCCTGAAAACGACGCTAAAACAGGAATCCCAAATACTCCTCAAACCTCTGAGCTATTGGGAAATCAAGCAGGCGGTTCCGAATCGGGTGTTTACATCCATCTCGTCACACCCATGGATGGAGAGGGTCACGGTGTCACAAGGAGCACAAGCGAAGATGCGTCTGGCCCGATTGCTGAGGTCAATGGTACAGTGTGGGCTCGTGCCGAGGTCATGGTGGAAATGAATGACTTCATTTGCACGAAGCCTTGGAAAGACATCGGCCCAATCAACGATATTGTATCTGAGAGCTTGTACCCTGCCTCATTGACCCCATTCAAATACTTCATGTGCATGTTCCCGCAGCGTCACCTGAATTGCATGGTTGCGTGGACAAACGGGGAACTAGAAAGCCAGTATTTCGAGACCACACGCAAAGATGAAATTTTACGCTTCTTCGGGATTCTGGTCCTGGTGACAAGATGACAGTTTAGCAATCGTCGCACATTGTGGAGCAACACCGCAATCAGCAAGCATTTACCATCTGCGCGTTTTGGAGACATAATGCCTCGTAACCGTTTCGACCAGCTTTGTACCTGCACTGCATTTACCGCGGCTGCAAGCAGCGCTGAGACCATGAATCCGAGATGAAACCCTGTCAAAGGTTTCGTTGATGCAAGTGATAATCATCGGGCCACAAAGTTCAAGCCGTCCCACCGCATATACGTCGATGAGAATATGTCAAGGTGGTACGCGCTAGAGGGGAGCTGGATTTCTATTGGCATTCCACACTATGTGTCACTCAATCGCAAGCCGGAAAGTGGGTGTGAAATCAAGCCTGCTTCTCGCGGTGTCAGTGGCATCATGGTTCGTCTTGAGCTGACATTGTCAGCAGATGACAGTGTCCACCGACGGTACGAGGGCAGCTATACTCATGGAACCTCCGTACTTCTAAGACTGGTTGGGCTATCGTCCTACGTGGACAGAGTAATCTGCGCTGATTCGTACTTTGCGTCGATTGAGACAGCTAAAGGGCTTCTTGACAATGGCCTGAAGTTTATTGGTGTTGTCAAGACAGCCAGAAAGGATTACCCTGTTGACTACCTCTACGGACTGGAAATAGCTGACAAGGGTTCTCACGTCACGATGGTACCTAGTAAGCCCAACCTCATGGCTGTCATGTGGGTTGACCGGGATAGACACTATTTCATCATCTCTACTGGGACAACCTCGGCGGGTGACAACATATACCGTGAGAGGTAGAGGTCCCATGATGGAAACCCTCACTTGGAGAGCATTGAGATTTCCATTTTCGAACATATGTGAGAACTACTACGGAACGTGCTCTCAGATTGATCAGCACAGCCGATGTCGTCAGGATGACCTTGGGCTGGAAAAAAAGTTCGAAGCTAAAGATTGGGCGATGAGAATCAACACCTCTGTACTCTCTATCTGCATAGTTGACTCGTGGAAACTATACTCAGGATGCCGAAAGAGTACGGTGTTGACTCCGAACGATTTCTACTGCCAACTGGCAGAATGGACTAATTGATGATGGTGCGGACGGAGGTTTGCAGGCTCGTAGAAGGTCTGCAGCTGAAACTCCGAACGACAACATGGACTTTGACAGTGGGTTTGGGGTCCGTCTAGCCCCCCCAGAGCGCAGAAGTCTGTTGTCTGACGGAAAGTTATCAGATGCGGCCTATCAATCTCGTCGTTCTTTCTGTAAGAACACGAACAAATCGAAATTCATACGTTCAGGTTGTTCCCAAAATATTCGCTGCGAAGTTTATATTTGTCATCCTGGAACTGGCAGGGATTGCTTCAGGCAGCATGTCTAGGAGGTCCATGATTTCGAATATGAAGGAAATGAGGAGTAGGTATTAAAATGTTTCAGTACTTTGGGAAGTAAAGTCTGAATCTCATGTTGGTGAGCTACCCTGGTTCACATCAATAGTTGTCTCTTCTAAATGTGTACTAAAAGTAAAAATGATTGTATAGTCCCCAACAGTTCTATCGGCGTCATAAGACTTGCTCGATTTCGTTGCATCGCTATGGAATACCCCTTCAGAAGATGTCACAGTATACTGTTTTCTGTTCGAGTGGACTCTTTAAAAGAATCCTGAAACACAAATACTTCGGAACTTGTCGAGTCTTCAAAGAGGATTTCGAAGCGCAAAGGCGCTCAGCGAACATCGAACTCGCGGTCAGATGCTCGCCCAGCAGCCCGAAGACCACTGTACTAACTCGTCCCAATTACATGTAAATGTAGATATTTTTCTACTTGAACGAGAAAGGAGCACAAGGTGGGCGGTAGAGGTACTGCACCTTTAAAATATGATAGAAACCCGAAGGTTCAATTCATTTATCGCAGTCATGATTTTGACCTCATATGAGGCCAGAGTTGACCTCATATGAGGCAAAACTCACTACCCAATAGACGCTAGAGGGCATCTCGTTAACTAGTCACGAACCTGGTCTAGTTGACGCTCATCACAATTTGTACCGTTTAGAGTGATAATTTCGAATGTTCCGAACTTTTTATAATATGTAGTGTACTCATCAGTCAATGCTCCTCGTGACATCACCTCCAATACATATCGCCAATGGAAGCAATTGTACGTACTGGCGATATATTTTTCTGTACATTTCCATCCTTTAACCCACAACTCATACTCAAACATATCTCGGAAAAAGCCTACCACCTGTTCAGTTCGTAGGCTACTTACTGGGCTTCAATGGCACCCCGAAAGGTATCCGTTTTCCGTATCCCACCACTGCTTTGCAGAATGATGCCCTCAAGTGCGTAGCCTCGCATACAGTAGAGCGCAGCTGTAGTTGCTTTATCGAACAAAATAGTATAAATGCACGACTCTGGGGAATTTTGTACTGTTGCACTACTGCGGTGTCCGAGACTTTTCGACGTGTCCGTGCCTTGCACTTGAGTCTCATACTGCGAACCCGGGTCAATCCTTCCAGGTTTGCTCGAGCGCTCGTGACCTCTCTTAGTCCTTAGTCAAATCGTCCAATAAGTTCTGCTTCCATAACTCATTTCCAGATGGCATATAGTATCATTATGGCTGACGTGAAGGATACTGGCACTAGCACTCGCCTGTAGATTTGTGCTGAATTTGCACACCAGAAATTTGGCAAAACCTATGCTGTTCACTATTTCAAATTTGAGATTCCGAAACTCCGCGTAATCCAAGTTAATACAAACAACTCGCGTAAACAGCCGTTACTTCGATACTTTTTCAAAATCACTGACTATATAAAGATGCATGCATATCGCGAATAAAGTTCCCGTACATGTTGGCATATACAGTGGTATGCACTAGTAAACGGTATCAGACATTCATATCGCATTCAAAGGTCCAAATGCCGACTTTTACGCCCTATGTACACGCATTATATGTCCGATGGGGCTAAAACGTAGTCCTCTACTCCAGTCGTCGGAATCTGCTTTTGTCTGCACGAGTATTTTTGTGACGGATCTTGGCGTTGCCGACCTAGACCCCAACTTACCGTGATGTGGGTACCGTCCAGACCGCCTGACTGCAGTAGAACCATGTCGATCCATCACACCGTAGTCAAGTTAGGAGATGCTACCATATCATTCTCGCACTAGCTGCATCTTAAATCCCACGAGTGCATGTAAGCGGGCTCCATGTACCACCTGCTTAACTAGAAGGCTCTCCGATGATCGCCTTACGAAAAGAAGTTCGATAGTCGATACGATGATCGTTGTAACATGAGGTTTAGGTGGTTATCACATCCACCCTGATGCTGACTCCGCGACACTCACTCGATGCCGCCTTTCAGTTCTCGATCTCCCATTTTGTATTCTGTGCGACCAGTCCTCGTGTTGCGTATGTTTCCACTTCGTCACTATGCTATCTCTTCCTCTGCCTCAGGGTACCCATCACCCTCTGATTATTTGGGGGGCCACACTGCTACTCTCGCGCTAGCATCATTCTGTTACACGGGTGGAAAGTTTGTGTAGAGCGTGCTCTTCTAGGCCGGCCGCAAAACTGCGTCGTCGACATGTCTCCGGAGCAACAGTGGGTCGCGATCCCAACTGGCGAAGTATGTTAGTCCGTCTGCGGCACCCCAATTGAGCTGACGTACGAGCGAGACGTGTAGAAAGTTTTGTTTCAACTATTATTTATTTGACCACATTCGTCGCGTACATACAGTAGTAGTATTACACCCGTACAGTTCTACTAATAAATTTGCAGACTTCCATAACCCGTGTAATAGCTGTACAGTATCAGACTGCAAAATGCTGTTATCCGGAAGTGACCATGGTTGTAAAAATGGGATCCATTTCAGAGAACCCGACTGCAATTTTTTCAGGTCCAGAAAGGCTCGTTCGAACGAAATATTGTCGCCCTCACACCTGTCACACTAGCCCTTTCCACCTCCGGCCTCAATTGGAACATTTAAGGTTCTTCCTCGCTCCCCAACTTCGTCTCTCGCTGCGAATAACGGTAACAGCAAAGACAGAGCAGAACACGAGTCATCCTTCTTAACAGCTAAGGATTCGTTCATGGCGGAAGAAGTGGTCAAAGCTGGCGAGCATCGTGAAGTGTTTGGTAAGGTATGGCTGAGATTACAGCGCCGAACTGAAGTCGTTAATCCCCTAGTGATTGGTTTTCGCTTATAAACCCACTTCCTACCACTGCTCACAATATCGGTATACGGTAGGTAACTAATTCGGTAGAGATGCTCAGGTAAAATTCACGACCTTGCGCACAAGTTTCGAAACGCAATCTGAATCTAATAAGGTTACAAGTAAAAATTCGACTAAGAAGCCCGGAACTGCGGCCAGTAATTTGTCACAACCTCATTGCAGAAATCTTACACATATTTCCAGAAATCTTAAAACTGGTCACCTAATCGCAGTTTACTCGTTTGATTTCGATGGAGAGTTTTATCCTCGGTCACACGTATTACACGTGGTACATATTCCGCAAAAATCATTGTAGAACTTGGTTTCGGTAATATCTCTATTTTCAACCATGACTTATTACTTCGCACTTTTCAGAAAAGAGAAAGAGTCGTAGGACTTGATAGCAGCTGTTTGGGTTCTGTTACACGTGTCATATGTACTGCAGATTTTCTGAAAAAGCATCGTATAATTCCGCTTGCGCCAGGCCTTTACAGTACATCAGGCCACACTATTTCAGCGTGACACGGCATTACAGTGTTACAGAAAGGCTAAATTAATATGCTCGAGAATAGCTTTTCTGCTATGGACAGAAGATAATGCGCTTCCCTTGATGACACAGTAGTAGTGCGATTCGGATGCGAAACACGGCCATTATGCAGTAGCCACGTGAGTGTACCTGCTACATAAGTTCTGACTGTTTTGTTCGTCGCATTGGACAGTATTCACCGCAAAAGAGTGATTAAATAACTCCTTAGCTAGGTGCGTGATGAAGATCAGGTGATCTCTTGTCGATACAAGTAGCTATCAGACTCCTCATATCTACCTGACCTTTTCACACTTGGAGGAGGCACGGTGAGAAGACTAATCCGGCATTCACGCTATCTCACTCCAGCTAAGAATACTTCCAACCTATATCAATATGAGGGTATGAAGGTCTCTGCGGGCTATCACAGCTTTTATCTCCCAATCAAGCTTAGCCCATAGCTACATGCGTCTGAATCTTCTTTTCCTACGTCCCAGGACAAACACAAAATTCGGACTTCAAGGTTTCTTCTTGCTTTCTATGACCAACAGTTTAGTAACCAACGATTGTCTAAACACAAATTTCGGATCTGCCGATTGACGGTGGACGTTGTATCCTGGTCACGCAGACAATCCCAGAGAGCTGAGGGATACTTTACGCGCGCACCGCATCGACGACTGTTGCATTGACCGCTGTGAATCCCCGTCATCTTATCGATCAGGAATTGATCGACTGCTTTCAGTTGGAACTGAGGCTTTCTACTACAGCACTCTCCATTTCAAAACAGCATTAGTTAAACTCGAGTCAGATAAGGTTTTGCCTGGGTGCACTAAGAACCACAGACTTACACTACGCTTTAGTTTCGGGGTCGTGATGAAGGCCCCACCATGCGAACAGCTGAACGATATTGAGAAGCGAATACTGCGTTCACGACGGTACTTGCATGCTGAAGACTTCCTTCTTGAACTGTATTCGTCGATGAGGGTTTTTCGTTCGACACCCTTTCGAGTTTCATTTCAATGTTCCCATAGAACTGGTAATTCAAACGTTTAAAGCGAGTGGTAGAAACCCTTGCTTCTCTTCAGGGCCAAATTAAATAAGAAAAATATTGCATAGTATTAGAGTCAGCTCTCGAAGAAAAAGCGTGCCGACGTGCAGGTTTCGTGGGGTCAAGAAGGAGCCCGTCAACCTCTCGCGAACGAAATCGTATCTCCCGCGTTTATTTCAACGTGCACCGCAGATTTTCGCACTCACAATATCAAGGATCTGGATGAGAACAAATTTAACGAGTGTGAAATTCCTGATTTTTCAATTGAAAATATCAAATAAAGTTTGGAGCCCATCCTTAGATCGGTGAGACCTGATTCTGTAATTAGCGGGTTGATATACTTCAATTGATTCTTTTTATGATACTGTCGAAGCTTGCACACAACAATAAGTGGCGCACCATCACACGGCGAGTTCTGTATTCAATTTGTCAGGTCACAAGAGCACGTGCTGTCTTACTAGCTCTGACGTCAATCTGTCACTTTCTCTGACCATCTTGAATGGGTCTGGAACAAGTGTCAACTCCGCTTCGGCAACTAGCTGGTCTTTAAATTTGCGCATCACACCCACACTTCGAATTCACCAACGGAACAAGTGTTGAATGAAGTAGAATTGACGGTTTCGTTTGCGCAAAATTTGAACATGTTAGCAAAATGGAAAAGTAACCTGCTCCAGCGGAGTCTCGACAGAGCGTAGATGCTCTCAGCCAATTACGGCGTAGAATGCATTTGCAAACTGCATTTTGCGGTATGCGCGTCGTGCATGACACGTCGGCAGCTTGCCTTCATTATCATACATCCGTGTCTCCCCTTGAACACCCCGCTGAGGTTGACTGAGCAAAGAAGCCCCACTTCGCGCATGTCGCCTAAAAACCCCTGGCCCATTCGTGCCCCGATGTTGACCTCCCTTGGCAAGCTTTTGTCCGCGGAGCTTGACCTCTGTACCAATCATGCCCGGCTGGATTGTGTCTGATTTTGTTGTACTCTTGTCATGCATATTCTGTACTTTATCTGTATTTTATTTCAAAGCCGAGTCATGCAGCGATATCTTTGCTGCACACTCTCAGCCAGCGTCTGCCTACTCTTCCTAGCAGAACCGACCAGTAGACTGCGTCACCCCCACCGCCGTCCCACAAAACCGCCTAGAATTTTTCCATCGGCATGCTGGTTGTATTCTCAGTGATCTCAGCATGGCCTGTAGTTCTCAGAATGTTCAAGTCGTGATCTGACATCTTGTTGCTAAGTCCAGATTCGCCGCTTTTCCTGACGCGAGTCCAAATCTTCACTTCCTGCGTAGTCCCGCACGGCGTGCCGATGCGCATGTGCATTTAAGTTCCAGCGGTCCCGAGGGCGTATGTAGGGACATGCCAAACAAGTTCTGATAGTTATTTCTTCCCATATCATGCGATGTCGTGTTCGCACCAAGACTGACGATCAATTTAAAATCGCAGCAGCCTTAATACAAAGCCAAGCAGCTTTTGATGCAAGTAAATGGTGCGGAGTTCAATAGCAAATAAAGAACGAATCCATCAATTCAATTTACTTACGGTTTTGTATTCACCAAACGGATACAAGACGACATGCTATTCCAGCGACAGCAACGGACTCTGCCCAACAAGCACATTGCTACCATTCAACACATAGCGGCAGTAGACGACTTCCCATGTTAATGATGTTTATTGCCAGTTCAAAAAAAAACCCGATCCATCTGAATGCCCATTCAGTTATGTTGGCTACTGCAGAACCACCCATGTCTGGTTCCCGACGCCTAAAAGTAGAAAGAAAAACTATTTCCATTTTGTATCTCGCAGCTGCAAATCTTTGCAAGCCCGTATGTACGAACGGAAGAAAAGTAAGGTACAAATTACGCTGTTATGTGAATGCCGAAACACTTGTGAGACATGGTACATTGCCGTCGCTCGAAACAGGCGACGCAGAAGTCTCGACTTCACGAGACCTGAGGTTGAAATGTACACGTCGACCTTCTTCTGCACGAAGAAAGCTTCGACATGCACTCGAAATTCGCCGAAAGGTTGCGGCATCTACATGGGTAGGGTGTCCTGACCGACTAAGCACAGCAGCGTCATCCCGCATGTATTTGGAACAGAATACTTGTCACCGCTTTCCGGTTCCCTAGGGACAACCGCGGGCCGACCCACAATATCTCCCTTACTCGTGCTCTCCCCGGACGGCACAGGAACGGTAGATCCAGCTGCCGTCGATATAGCAACAGAGCCAGCTTGACTCGAGGACGTATCACCGAATTGGGGACCATCTTCGGCCGATCCTCCCGACGACTTCCCAGTCACTGGGTTTTGCCTCTTAGCTTCACGCATAAGCCTCATAAAGTACTTTTGTGAATGCGTGCGTACCTGGGTCATGTTGCGAGTCTGAACATGCGCAGATATTGAACGCAAGTCCTTATGTCCAAACCTGTTCAGTGCCTCCAAAAACAACTTGTGTTCTTCGGGGGTCCAATACCGAGACTGCCCCGGAATTTTCACCTTTGCTGCACGGTCCTTTTTAGACTTACTCTTTTTGACAACACCTCCCATAGCGGCGAGGTTAGTAGAGGATTTGCGGTGCGAAGACTTTTTAAGAGATGAGTCCAAATTTCTTGTCCCGCTCTTGCAACCGGAAATATCGCTGCAGTGTGACAAAATTTCCTTGTCGTGACCCTTCGACTCGGCGTCTCTGACAGACGTACTTGGCTCTTCGTTTTCAGCAGGCTCAGCAAACTGCCGCCCTTTTTCCCTCCCAAACAAGTCTTCCTCTCTCAGGCCCGTAGACTCAACTGCACCGCCTGGCACTGTTGACAAGCCCGACTGACGAGGTTCCGAGTTTGAATGATACGCAGCGAGACGGAGGCGAAGCGAGGATAGCTCGTCCCGAGCGCGTACTAATTCGGTCTCGACGAGAGCACGCGCTTGCATTTCTGCGTCAACGCGTGCCAAAACAGAATTATACTGCTCAGTGGGAACAAAGTTAGAAGGAACAGCGGCCGGCACATGGGCTCTGCAAGTCATTGTGGAAGTTGACGACGGAAGGTTGAGCTGCGGAGGTGGTTTCATGTGCGATAGCGGAGGCAAAGGGGATGTTTGAACGCGAAGAATGTTGGAGATTGTGGAAGCCAATGCGGAGAAAGGTGACGTCGAAAAAAGAGATGCAAGGGAAGGAGATACGGGGGCCCGGGCGATC
The DNA here is from genome assembly GCA_032356245.1 of Endocladia muricata. Lineage (NCBI taxonomy): Eukaryota > Rhodophyta > Florideophyceae > Gigartinales > Endocladiaceae > Endocladia > Endocladia muricata. The sequence goes on from JAUKWC010038887.1 coordinate 13,346, forward strand.
GAGGTTGGTGACAGTGACAAGGGAATAGGGAGAAAATTATACAAGAGGTGCCGGAGAGATAGAGACCGAGAAGGGAGATATGGAGAGCGGCGCGGGATAGTAAAAAAGTAAGCGCAGAAGAACTGGTGTCGAGGAGGGGAGGAGGACGAGAGGGGAGAGGGGGACGGGGGTGGGGGGGGGGGACTTGGTGTCCGTTTCATTCCGGCACTCATTTGTACATTCCCGCATTTATAAAGACTGTA
>JAUKWC010038898.1:0-13581 GCA_032356245.1 Endocladia muricata
CGGCCGCGCACGCCTTCGCGAAGGCCACACCCAACCCCCCCTCGATTCGCAGGCTTCCATCACCAGGCTCCATGTACCGGAGTAGCGGTCGATTCCCACCTCCCGGCTTGCTGCGTCCCACTCGTCTTCCCCCTCGTTGATAATCGGGCTCCACCAGTTCTCATTCGGCCCCTGTCTCAGTGAAATCTCCCCGTTGAATGTGGTTGCAATGAACGAAAACAACTTTGCAACGGGGGAAAGCTTCCACTCAGGCGTGAACATAAGGGGCTCCAGGCTTCTGCCTGGAATGCCGCTGGAGGCAGCGAAATTCTCAAGGCACGTGTAGCGGAGGTGCTGAAGCTCACCTTGTCGCCTCTCAAAGTAGGCATAACCTTTGCTATAATCCTCACCCTCGTCTGCTACGTCCCTCCAGAAGTGTGTCCGAAGCCGGTTTGGCCTCCAGATGTCCAGACCCACATCGATACACTCAAGCTCGGTAAAGTACACGTAGCTTCCCATGAAGGACTGAAGCCAATGTATGGCTATGACGTCCTTGATGGAGAGGTACAAGTGCGCCCGGTGAGCAATGGGTATGTGGATGGGAAGCAGCCAGAGCATGGGGTGCGGGTCTTTCGCAATCCACAACTGCAACTACTTTTCTTCGTGATCTGGCGGGCCGACGTATGCCGGATTTTCCCGAATGTCGGGTGCTTCTTCAAACATCAGGGTCTTGTCCGCAGTGTCGAGCGGCAACTGGTTCGCAACCTTGTCGTCGAAAATCTGCGGGGTACCTTCACGTTGGCCCATGTTCTTCTGGGCCGCGTTGTTGTTCTCAGCGACTCGTTGTCTCGACTGCCCGACTGCCCTTTTCACTCCACCAGACTTCCCCGACTGCACAATCTTCATAAGTCGAGGCGTCGACCGTGAGGAGGGTCCAGCCGTTGTCTCCCTGGCCAGCGCTTTTGTCGCGGGTATCACCCCTGGGGCCTCCCGCCCACGAACTGCTGGCTCTAGTGTAGTCGCGTGGGAAGCAGGAGCACGCTGGGTAGAGCGACGTGTAGAAGGCGCAGCAGCTGGAGTCGTCACGCGAGCCGGGGCGGCGTGCTTGCTCAGCCCGAGAGCAAAGTGCTCAGTTGTCTTATTCGCGAACCGCTTAGCACCCGTTGTATTGCGTTTCTCCAGATCTTCTGCAGAGTCGTTGTCTCTCTTGGAGAAGAGACGCATCTGGTTCAGATAGAGCTCTTTGGGGGAAATTCAGAGGCGTTCCGATTAAGCAATCTCAGTCCCCAGAATTTCGTCACAACTAAGGCCCTTCACCTTGCCATAATTCTCAAACATATCTAGACAGGCTTAGAAAAGCTGGCGCGCGCACGCTTATAAAACTTCAGATTCAAACTTTCTGTTCCGGTCCGCGTCGTTGATGAGCCGAGACGCGGAAGTCATGAACAGAGCTCCGACCTGAGGAATCTCTGACCAAAGATGCTGGTCATCAGTGTGAGTGATGCCGGGCTTCCTAGAGGTCGAGGTGGCGAAGGTCAAGTCGCGCAGCAATTTCACGAGGCCTGAGTCTCGGAGAGAAATCTTAGCCACGCGTACGTAGCGGCGGGAGGCAGACAGGTCGGTTGCTGGGAGCAGGATGGCCTTCGTCATTCCTTTCCCAGCTCTTTTTTGACTCCCCGACAGTGGGCCCATGTCGTTCTCCAGAGATAGTGCCTGCATGAAGTGGATGACACTCATGAGGTAGTGGAAGAACGACCTGTCGATGTGGACCAGTTTGGCGGAGGTGTTCTGCTGCGACGCGTCGGACATGATTTCCGTATCCGTCATGTCCCGTCCATCCTTTCGGCGGATAAGACGCACGCGGAGGCGCTCGCGAGCCCGTGCCTTGCCGTCCTTTCCTTCTTTCAGGCTAAGGACATCTTGGCGGCGATGAAGGCCGTCCACGATCGCAAACTTCAAACTTTCGCGCAACACCGTGCGGTCCTTGATGGTCTCGTCAGCGATATCCAGTAGCGAGGGATTGTCGCACCGTCGCAATTTGACCAACATGACGCCAAGGTCGTGCTTGTAGACGCCCTGGACCATGCTGACCTGGAGGCCGTCGACGGTGGCGTCCGTTCTTTCGCGAAGAACGTGCTGCGAGTGTACGGTCTGCGCAATATAAACGTAGACTTCGGTGGACTCGTAGCTGGGCTCCGAGAAAGTCCGACACGATGCTACCTGCTCCCCGACCTTCACAGCAACTACATCGGAGTCCTCACCGTCCACAGTCTCTTGTGCAGGGGAGCAGTCGAACAAAGGGCGCGCCTGGCCTGAGGCATTCGGGTGCTAGCGTTTGCGTGGTGGCAACTCTAACGGAGAGGGCTGCACGCCCGCTTTGGCTCGGATCTCCTCCCCTATCGCCGCTGGCTGCGATTCCGGCTGTGATTGTACCCCCGGCTGCGGCTCAGTGGCCAAGGTGAGCGAGTTGCGGGTGGAGGTCGTGATAGGAAGTTTATCGGTCATTTCGGAAGTACGGCACTTGCGAGAAAGGATCAACAATAGGAATGAAAGAGGAGGGATTTTTTAATGTGAAGGCGGAGAAGACGAGAAAGGATTCGTGTGCGGGGGAGGGTGGACGGGTGACGGTAGAGAATAGAAAGACTGAGAGAATAGGGTGGCAGCGCCGGAGAGGTACGGACACCGCGGCCACGAAAGGATGAACGGGCACGGTTGGCGGCAACTATCGTGGCGCACAAAAAGAAGTAGTTCTGAGCAGGCCGCTATAGATGCATTTCATGTTTCAAAAGTATGTAATTTATAAGATCGGTGTGGTGTCAGGAGTGACAGAGGTCGAGATCCACACGTGTGAAAATACATGGGTACATGGGTGTTGTTTTTCAGATGAGATTTCGCACATCCATCTGCTCATACGTTTTCACATGTGTAGATCGCAGCCCCCATCACTGGTGACAACTCACTGCATCCTAAATAATCCACTTACTTTTCCAAGTTTCGTGAAGGGGGCGCCACTGTTCGTAACTGCGGTTACGGAACAAAAACGTGAGCGTGTGGGAGTATGTTGTGTTCCTTGGCGCTGTCCTCCCTATCCGCAATACAAATGGCACGCACCAGCTCCCATAGCACGACACCTCACACCCTTGCGATAACAATATATCAACGCGGTCCTCCCTGCTTTCCTTGTTTTATCCTCGTCTCTCCTCACTGTACTTCGATCCGCGTGGTTTTCCTTGCTTCGCTTGCGACGCTCTGCTCCTCTCTTCTTCCATCCCCATCATTCCTGGGCATCTCTCCATCTTTCGTTTCTCATCGCACTGTAACCATTGCGCCGACTGAACTCAGCCGGCCCGGGACGGCCGGTGTGTGCTTGCCTGCGTTCATTGCCGTTCTCTCCTTATCCCAGGTGAACGCGAAGTTTGACCATACGAAGTTCCACATGTCGGCCTTCCTGCACTTTGTCATCGCAGCAGACGACGAGGCCTCAATGGCCATCAAGGAAACTTCCGACGTGAAGAGCAAACAGCGTGAACCCTGGCAGCGACTTCCGCGCTTCTTTCGAGAGCGATGACCCGGTCTCTCGCGAGCTGGGCAGCGAGCAGATGAAGCAGATAGTGCGCACAGCGCTGTCAATCGTCTCGCTGACCCGAAAAGACAAGAGGATTGGGGAGATCGCGGATGTGGCCCTGAGTCAGAAGAACTGCGGGTTGTCTCCAAACGTTGGCGCCAAGTTTATTCCCTCTAAGGCCAGAAAGGTTCAGGAAGTAGTTCTGCACGGAATCTTTTCTGGTGGCCTCTCCACAACCTTCGAGGTTCTGATGTTCTTCCCCGCGATCAACGTATGCCAGTCGAGGCGCGGCAGCAAACGTCTATTCGCTTTGAAGATTATAAATCAAAGCAGAAATCATCTTGCGTTTCCTGTGCAGCTGCTAACTCGGTCGTGGACGAAGGTGGCAAAGGCAGCGGGATTTTCGGAGTGTGAGGCGTTTGTCGGACCCTACCTTCTGTTCCGTCCCCGCGTTCAGCACTTTGTGGCTTTGAAGTCACGCGCTGATGGCTTTGCACCCATCACGCAGGAGAGTACGCCGCAACGGAATAGGGTAGCAGATGTGGAGGAGAGGACGAGCAGTATGGTAGCCTGGGGCCGACCTCCTCAGACGGATGCGGTAATGCGGGCGGGTTCCAGTCTGTTCCAATCTAGCTCGCAAGCGATCGTTGCAAACGAAACTTTGTACAATGTCAAGTATCACCGCAACTGGCTGTATCTGGAGCGCTTTGAGTCGCGCGATGACCACTTGGCAAGGGTTTTTGCCGACTTGAGCGGGGATACCCGGGGGGCCTTGGGGCTTCAACTTGAAGCGCCTGAAGATGATGGTGCCTGTTTAGAGGTTATAGAGGTGGACTCGGAGCTGTCGGATGCCGATTCGGAAGACACGAGACCACGTCGTCGTCGGAGGGTGACACTGTCGAGCATCACGCCCAGTGTGGGAATATACGCGCAGCCTACTCGTTCTTTATCTTCCGGGGTGAGAGAGGAGGTGGAGTCGGAACTGGAGGGTAGAGACAACGAAGTGGGGGATGTGGTGGCACACAGTCGTACGGGGCAAGGAAGTGAGGCTTTCCGGTCCACTCTTAACCTAGTAGCGCCGGAGCCGAACGATCCCCTTCGTGAAGTACTAGAACCAGGCAACCGTATTAGCCCGTCTCCACCGCCGCAGGAGGTGTCCGAAGAGCCGCTCGCAGAGGAGAGTCCATCGACCGACCTTTTCGCGGAGCTGCTCGCCGTGACGAAGTCGGACTGCCGTGTCCACAGCTGCACTTTCCACGACCTCCTCAATCATCACTCTGACGACTCAGGTGAGTGCCGGGAGGGTAAAGTTCAGCTGCTGTTGACGAATCCTCCGTTCAACACCTCACGCGAGCAGGATATGGACAACTCTGCGCTTGACGCCGTCCTCCGCAAAGACATGGACGCCTCCATCCCAATATTCGACGCACCGCTTGCTTAAACCGATCACGGAATCACTTTCTGTAGTGGTCTACAATTTGGCATGTGGCTTTCTCGCCTCAAGCATTATAGCTGAGAGGTGTACGACGAGAGGAGTGACGCGGCCAATGCGTGAAGGTGGAGGCGGCAGAAGGACTTCGTGTTTAACGTGGAGGACCAGTCGGTGGTCCACATCTAAGCTCAAGGTCACTACACGCAAAACCTGGGTATAAAAGGATTTGGCCACGTCACAGTCACGCAATGGGCTGTGCACTTCTGGCGGAGGAATGTGACTCTTGACGTGCGGTTTGCTCGGGTATGCTACCGAAGCAACTGGTATGTTCAGTCTTCGCACGCAGCCTGGACAAACTGTACGGATGGAATCCAGCCGTTGCAGGCTGGAGGGGTGGTGAGAAGAGCTGACGAAAGGAGTCGCATGAAGATACATCGACCTGAGAAGACGAGTATGAAGCACATGCGCGAGCTGGTGTTGCAGTATTCGACACTGGGGGACGTTGTGCTGCACTTGTTTACTGGTACTTGCTCGACTGCCAAACCATGCCTAGGGCTTCCGAGACATCGCTGTTTCGTGGGGCCCGACAAGGATGACGACTGCGTCAGTCAAGCCCTACCGAGCCTGCTCAAGGCATGTTTCGAAAGCGTTGTAAGCACCACGTGCGACATTGGTGGCTACTCACAAGCTGTGGAGCTTCCCCTAAGGTACTTGGCCGGCGTAAGACGGAACGAGTCTGCCAGGAGGGGGAACAGTCCGGCAGATGCTCCTGCTGGGTGTCCCCTGTATCAATGTCTACCGGACTACATAGTCCGGTCTATTGCGAGCCACGCTAGGGATACCATGCTTTCTCTGCGCTATTCACGGGCGTCGGTGGACAGCTGGCTGCCGAAGTACCACGCGCTGCTGGACACGCAAGACCCGCTAACATTACGGGCTGTGGAAGCGACGGCGAGGTGTGTGGTGGTACGTTCGTCGACGGCGAATTTCGAACGTGTGGGACTAGGGGTGTTTGCGGACATGGCCTTCGCGAAAGGAGAGACGCTCCTTCCCTTCTATGGGACGCCGCTGTACGCTGAAGAATGTGAGCGCATCCCGGAGAAGACGAAGATCTATGGAGGTGGAATTCTGGGGGTAGACAGAGAACGTTTCAACCGGGTAGTACTTCTCGTGGAACGGCGGGCGAAGTCCCGTGAAGGTCCGAGGCATAAAGTGTACATTGCACGAGCACCGTTTCGCGTGGCCGTGTTTGTGAATGACGCCTGGTCCTTGCCTGGGGATGAGGAGGTGCGAAATAGACGTACTTCTAGAGCGCCAGACACAAACGTAGAGTTTTACGAGGATCGAGGGCAATTGTCGCTGAGACCTCTATGTTCACTGAACACGGTCACGATTCGTGCGACACGTGAGATTCTGAAGGGCGAGGAGCTGCTCGCAAACTACATGGATAGGTTTAGATTCTAAGTACGTGATAGGATCTTCCAAAATAGTGAGCAGATAAGCAAACATAAACACTACATGCCAGTTTGAGAGCCAGTTCCGAGCGAGCAGGCCAGACTATAGCAGCTGAGAAAGACTTGGGCTCAGCAGCAAGAAAGGTTGGCCAGAAAAGTGCGCGATTTTGGGGCCGCTATTGCAAGAAAAACGGGTTTCAGAAGTAATGTGAGTTCAGACTTCGGGGGTGTCATTAGTGACAGGGGCTCAGATCTGCACATATGAAGACAGATGACAGACGGATGTGCGAAATGTAATCTCAAAAATAACATCCATCTGCCCATGTATTTCTACATGTGCAGATCTGAGCCCCCTTCACTAGTGACACCCCCTTAGTCTGAGTTTTCGTTACTTTCTGGAACGCCCATTTTCAGGCCCTCATCCCCTGCTTCCAGTACTGCCATTGACGCTTATGATACTTCAAACGTCGGCTGGCACACTCCGCGTGTGCATGACTTAACAAGGGCCCCACAGCCAGTGGTAGCTGCTAGCTGGCACTTGTAATGCTCAGTTCACAACCACTACGACGTAGTTTTTGAACTTGTTCTTCTCACCGAGCCTCCGTCTGTCCTGTGCTACCTGTGGCGCAGCTCTACAGCGATGGCTCCGCCGGCCAGAAAGTCGAGAAGGGCTGTTCGGATGTAACAATCTCGCGAGCGCACCCACGAGTAGCGGGAGGGGGAGGATGATGTCCCGGCTGCGCCTGTCGCTGTGACTGCACCGATCCGTGAGGTTAATGCGATTCAACGCCACCCTCCAGGCAGGTTAACGAGGGTGGTGCGGCCCCAGACAACCCCGGCGGCGTCTCTGTTTGGTCCTGCAGGCGATAAAGCCGTCGATGCCACTGTTCTGGCGACTCACCATACTACTATACCACTTCCAGTTCCACCAGGGCGTGCCGTCAACCAGATGGCTCTTTGTCGTCCCTCTATTCATTGTGACTGCAGCTCAAGCACAGCCAGCTTCACCGTATGGCCCGGAATCGCGTCCGCTCCCCGCGTCCGCACACCGGGTGTTGCTGCCCCTGTGCGGTGTCACATCTGTTGTGGAGTACGGCAAACTCATCGTGGGACTCTGCGTCCACCTGGTGCATCGGTTGTGAGACCCTCTTCGTCACAACCTCCACCCATGCCATCGCGGACAAGTGTTGAGAATTCCGCTGTACCTCGGTCACAATCGATCTCGTGTGAGCAGATGGAAGAGCTACAAACGATGTTTCCTGAGCAGACGCACAAAGTCGGGGCGCAAGAGCGAGAAATTGAGAGCCTCAACGAAAGGGTCAATGACTACAAGGAAAAGCTATGGTAGGCCGATCAAGAGCTTCTTGAGGGACAGGTGACGACTAAGGCAACGACTTGAGAATTCCTGCAACTACAGGCCCGATTCAGGGATGTCAAGCAGGAAACGAGAGGCTACGCGTGGCGCGCGGGAATTCTGGTGGCACCCAGCAGGCCACAGCGCGTGCAGGAACTCGACGTGGTCAGAGTCCCATGCGTGTGACAAAAATGGGAGCGAAGTACATTGGTGTTGCCGAGGCCATGGAGGAGCAGATTCAGCGATGGTGCCACCGCAGAACTGCTGAGCTGGACCGAACAAGTTCTGTTCCAGTCCGGAACTGGGTGGGTCGCAGTGTGCAGTGAGTTGCGAGGGGGCTTTCCACGGACGGACTGGAGGGTGTCATGTCGATTCCACAGATATTTCTTGTCCATCGTAGGGATTACTACTTGCGCTCCTAATACAATGACGCTACGGCTATGGTTGGAATGGTGCGTGTAGAGCTTGGCACCAGGAACTGGTCATCCTTGTTTTTGGACGCCTAATCCCGCGGCGAGTGCGAGGAGGCTGTCTCAACGGACTATGCTCCATGTGCAAGGATGAGGCATACAATCTCTGACGTGATGGACGCGCGGAAGAGAAACGCTAGGGAAAGGTTGTTCCGATGCCTCGGGTATTTCTTCTTGGTGTCGCGGAAGACCACGTTTGTGTCGGACAGCGAGCGGGCGGAGCGCTCATCTCAGCCACTTGAAGCGCGGGTGAAGCTGATGGGTTCAAAAGGAGAGTAAGGGACTCCACTCTTTTCATGGTGGCGACTCAGCAAGGTCGAGGATCTAGCAAACGGTGATTACTCTGTACCGAAGGAGGTGTGTGATCGTGAAGAGGGTGACGTACTGTTTGGAAATTCTTTGGGGAGTTATATCCTTCACGAGTTCCGACGGTACCATTCTGAACCGGGTGGGACGTCCGCGTACGGGTGTATCACGCAACTCGCACGTCTGGACGCCTGATTGAAAACAGTAGTATCCTGCCTACAGGCTGGTGAGGGCCGTGGCGGCCAGCGCCAACGCACTTACAGTCTGACGTTTTCCAGGTACCTGCCCTTGACAACCGCGCAGATACTATGCAGCGTTTGCAGCGTTTCGTGCGGCATTGTTCCGCAAGAGATGTCTCGGTATGGTTCTACTGTTGAGGGGGCGTTGTGTGAGTCGGTGAATGAGGGGATGGAACGTTCTGGTGAAGAGGATGGCGAGGATTTGTCAGCATGCGCCCCTGGAGTTGCCACAAACGTGGTGAAGGTGGGTTTAGGGAACAAATTGTATGTGGCGGTACGAAATATGTGGTTCTCGGATAATATCTCCAGTGTGCTTGGAGGTGCTGTCGTATGCTATGTTGCACGTGCAGACTCAAGCGAGTGAGCGTATGAACTTTGCGACGACGTGTCTGGCCTGTCACAGATTCCCGCCACAAGTTTGGATTCTCCCCCGCGCGCTGTTTCTGGAGCAGAGGACTAGTAACTGGTGACGCACAGAAGAGAGGTAAGGAAGGAAACCGTACTAGGAGGTTGGTAGCTCACTAAACGGATTATAGTTTTCTCGTATGTTTAATTCTAGTTCAGAGAGAATGGCGTGTCCGTTAGTTAGGAAGGTTCAGGTAGGATTGGCCGTGCATCAGGGTCTCTGTTGAACCTATTCATGTAGAAGCGATAGTAGAGCCAGTCGAGCTGAGGAGTGAAAGGGGGGATGTGGAAATTTGACCGCACCACGTGAGCTGTCCTAATGATAGCAGATGCCTTGCACAGGCCAAACCAAGGAGAATCATGAGCTTGATGCCCTCGTTGCTGCATCTCTGGGAGCCGGACCGGATGTTCTGTGCGATTTACATTCTCATCTGTAGACCACCGCAAGCAAAAGCATTGCAGAGTGTCATCAACAGCGTCGATTGGTGGAATACAATCCATGTCCCGAACGAAGGCATACTCGGTAGACTGCATTGATTCACGGCCATGCATAAGAAAGAGAGACAGAACCTGTGCCACCCGTACAGTGTATGTGTGTTCTTCGTCGCCAGTGGCCAGGAGCACGGAGCTGAATCGCTGCCCTTTCGTCGGGACGACTCTGCTATTTGCACGAACGCGCTGAATGACATGTTCCTGCATTGGGTTTAGTCGAATGACATTCAGGTCGGGATTATAGTCGTTGGCGGAAGGACAGAAGCCGCCGAGAACGTAACCGCTTTTGACGTTAGCAATTTGGAGAGTGTCACAGGTTTGAACTGAATGCTGCTGGAGAAGCTCGGCACGGACAAGGTCCAGCAGCACAGTGTTGCCGTGGCCACCAAGCTGGACAAGAAAATCGATGGACACGTCGGGAGCTTCTGCGCGTAGTGATTGGAGAACCGCGGCGGTGAGGCAGCCTTATTCGTTTCCGAGAAGCGGCATGGCGACGGTTCTTAAGTGAGCGGGTTAGCGGAGGTACATTCTCAAGCCTTCCCTGACAAGATGCGCCCCGCGCCTGTCGTCCAGGTTCCTGTGCAGGGTTGTGAGGCGACGCGATTTGGGGACCAAGCCAAGTTGCGTCCAAATGGCAGCAAGGGTTTCGGAGTGCTTGATTCGGCGGACGGTCTCGTCCATGGTTGTTGCCCTTCGCTTGGAGGTGCGGTGATAGTCTTGCTTGAATGCAGTGTGAGCGCGTTCATAAGCACCGGCATCTAGATGTTGTAGGCCTCCAAAGTTGCGGATGTCATCTGCAAGGTGTGTGAGGAGATGAAACTTGAGGGTCTTGAGCGTTGTGGGGTGGTGGCCCTCAAGGATGTGGAGCATGGATGCTTTCAACCTATTGACACGGTCCTCTAGGTTGTGAACATCGGCGGAGCTCCAGTACTTCTCCAGTCCCTGTCTCGGGCTGAGTATTAGACGGTCTGAGTACTGCGCGCGTACAGATGCGAGGGGCACGGAGTCAGCTTCATCACAGCAACGGTCTATGATTCCTGCGATAATTGGAAAAACCTTGTCGACGGACATGTAGTGTTTCGCCTCCAGCATGTCGTGGACTCCTTCATTTGTGTAGAGTTTGTTCAGGCGACTGCCTTTTTCGGAGGCGGAGAAGTCGACGTGTAGGCCGGGAACGTAGAAGTCCCTCTGAATGGCAGCGGGAACTGTGTTGCCTCCGCGAGGCGGAGCTGTGCGGATGGTTCTGAACTGTTTCCAACTGTTGCCCGACGAAGCTTTTGCTGTGAATAGGACGGGGGAGTCGAGCCTAGGAAATATGCAGGTTTTGATGAGCTTAGAGATGCCGAGGCGGAAGTTGTGCAGAGGTTCGAAATCGAGAACGAAGTGCGTGTCGAGATGAGAACCGGACGGGGGCAGGGGGCATGTTTCCAGAAATGACAACAACCTCCGCAGGGAGGAGATGACGAGGATTTGTTGCGCCTGTGCGGTGGCAGCTCGTGTGTGAGCCTGCCTGCCCAGCAATGCATGAGCAGCGCCGTCAGCCTCGAGATTGACCACTTTTCTGCGAAGAAGGATGGTGGACTGCGTGGTGCGCGGCGGAAATGACGCAGACGAAGTGAGGAGATTTGAAGGGACTACGCAACGGTAACAGTGTTGGCTGGTTTTCGTGGCTGATGGAGTGCCAATGATGTGCTTCACCTCGGGTATGTCGCGATGGTAGCTGGTGAGGGCCGGGCGACATTTACAGAGATGATGGTAGGCATCTGAGCATGTGAAGCCTTTGAGAGCTTTTTGATACAGAAGCGATAGCAGGGAGTGCGGGGTGGAGTGTAGTACGGAGGTTTTAGTGTCTGAGGCACGAGTAGTCGAGGGAGGTGAAAGGACGTGAAAGTCTCTGTCGTCCACGGTGAGGAAGAGGTCGACATGAAGATAGCCAACGACGGAGTGCCGGGACATTGTGCGGCGTCGGCGGAAAGCCGCAGTGAAGCTGAGAGGAGTGAGATGCATGGGATACGCAACCACGGCGCCGTTCTTAAGCGTACTGGCGGATTTATACGTATAGATCTGTATGCAACCCAGAAAAGAGTCGATCCCTAACCTCCTGGAGTCCGTGACGTCCCGGTGTCACACAAGATACCCTCGAGCTCGCTACCCCTCGCTTCTTCCTCGGCTTCTTCACAAACTCGTCGGTGGATGTTAATCTGCAAGGGATGCGCGAAGAGATGCGTGTCGCTCTGCGGGGGGTCACCACAAGGGCAGAAGTAGCAAGACTCTGTGTTAGCTTGCGCTACTTGCTTTCGCAGGACCTCGACAGGGCCCCGAAAGTAGGCAGTTCCGAAGGACGTACCGCTGTGGTCCGACACACGAGTTGCGGAGAAGCCCTGATGGTGAAGCTCCCTCTGGCCAGCAGCTAGTGTGAGGGAGCGACACTCTTGTGAGGAGTGAATGCGGTCTCCAAAGCGGGCGAGAGAGATGTCGGGATCCCTGAGAATAGCGATGATCTCGTCAACCATGCGCGGGGCGGCAGTCCTCTTTACTTTAGCAAGAGAAACTGCCATAGATTGTATGAGGAGGTCGGTCTTAGTTGTGGTCGGTTCTGCATCAGGGTGACACGGGAATGGGAGCAAGGCAGGCAGAGGCGCCAGAGCCTCATCAGAAAGGACGTTATCACCGTAGTGGACAGGAGGTTCTGGGGCATGTGAACCTTGCGGGCGAGTAGGGACGAGCACAGCCGGTCTGTGTGTTCGGAAGTGACACTGTTGCTCGTGTTTGGAAAGGGAGTATGCGTCGGAAGATGAGTAAACGCAGTGCCGATATTTGCGGCGCATATGGCGGTCTGGCATGGATGGGTACAAGGAGAAGGGGTGGCGGGAGGATTGAGAGAACGGAGAGGTAGGACGATTTCCACGGATGGTGCTGTCTTCTTGTTTTCAGTGGGTACAAGACGGTAGGTCCGCTTGCAAGCACTCCCGCGTTCACGAAAACTAATGCAGATCTCGTGGACGCGGGAGTGGTCAAGGTGAAAGACAGGGCCTTTCATTCGACACGCATACACGCTATTGGCTGTTTCGATAAGAGAACATCATGCATTCTCTGATGGATACTACAAAGAAAGGTGCGAACCGAAAAGCGGAGATACTGCAATATCTCTAGTTGAAAGATTTTCAGAATTTCGTACGGGGAAGGATTCTCACGGCACGGCAGCGGAACTGTGAAACGCAAGAACCCCCAACAGGCCCTAGTTGAAGCACAAAGACGCGGGACGCCACCTCGTGAGATCTGCAAAGGTACCTTGCCATCAACAGAAAGTACTGAGCGACAGATCTTTTTCGTGATGCGACGGCGTGCACAGGTAAGCAGCGCGTATTTGAAGCGGTATTCGCACGGGCGCGAAGGGACTGGGAGGGATAGTAGGCGTCGTTGATGAGTAGCGAGACGTGTGATGTGCGATGCGATGCGGGGAGTGCGGGCTGTCGGAGGGGGAGTGCGATGCGATGCGGAGAGTGCAAGCTGTTGGAGGCGGAGAGGTCGAGGCAATGCGGGTGGTGGTGCGGTGTGGTGTACAAAGTGGAAGGGAAGGCGGGCGGGACGGGTGACGTCGTTCGAGACTGACGAGGTGTTCGGTGTTCGATGCGATGCCGGGAGTGCCCGCTGCTGGAGGTGAGGAGGTCGAGGCAATGCTCGTGGTGGTAAAGTGTCGGGCAAAAGCGGGCTGTTGGAGGTGGAGAGGATGAGGAAGTGCCGGTGATGGTGGGACATGAAGGTGAGAATGTAGATTCGTGGAAGTACCGTAGAAGGGCTCTTTATGTAGCAGTTCAGAAATGTAGTAGAACGAGACCGGACGTTCATCACGCGCATTGAACAGTCGATTTAGTTCCGGAAAGT
>JAUKWC010038909.1:0-13578 GCA_032356245.1 Endocladia muricata
CCAATGAAGCGTGTTTTTATATGCAGGACGTTTCATATTACGACCAACGACGAAACTGGGTATAATTGAGCAAGAAGTACAAGGGGCTATAATATGATACTGATATCCTCTTTTTTCCACTCGGCAATCATACACGTATCCGCCATGCACCAAACAATTGTACAGTACAAATTTTGCATGATACTACTGGTACAATTTGCAACACATCTGCTCTCTGTCACACAAGTATGAAACTAATACTTCTTTAGGTGGAGGGATACGTCCACGGTCACGTCATGACACACCCATAAATCTTTATTCACCTCTTACTATCCTTCCTTTCAAAGTAACCTCCACAATACACCCCCCGAATTTAATTTAGACCCAACTCCACAAACACCAGACGTTACCCATTGTTCCCCCCATTTCAAACCAAATTGATTACTCTCGTCGCTGGAAAAAGCATCTTGTATGTTATCAACACTCTAAAACCCATGTCTCTCGAGACGCGGTGGAGAGACTGACCTCATCTCTCCATTTTCATTGGTTGAACAATATTGGCATAATCTTCACTGTCGAGCATGAGCACGGCTCCCGTCAATTTAAGGTTACCAGGAGCCCCTTGTCGTAGAGTTCCTGCGTTCCTGTCCTAATGTACTTCACTGACATCTTGTTCTGATAGGGCGTGTTGGTCTCTGGGACTTTGCACATCCACTTAGATGCCATTTTCCTTTTCGAAAAGTGTCTTTAAGGCACCTACACCGATTAAGGCATACCCACTTCATTGTAATTTCGTAATTTCGAGCGCCGATTAACAAATCCCTCTCTCCTGTACTTCCAAGGACTTGTCAAAACGAGAAGGACAAGCCTGAACTGTTTCAGTATTCACGTCAGTGGAATGCTATGTCATGCTTGTCGGGACGTGTTACTCAACCCAATCTTTTTAATTTCACGAATCGTCTCAAATAACCAGGAAGAGTAGATGTTTTAATTGAAGGGCAGAGCACACTATTACATGCATAGCAGGACTACAACCGTCTAGTATCACTGACCAGACTGACACCCCTGACAACACCTGTCTGTCAAGCTGTGGTTGCATGCTACAGTCTTCAACAGTAATTGCATCGAAAATTCACATGACTTCGATTCCATCTCATGATCTCTTTTTGTTGTTGTAGCTGTTCTTCCTTAGAATTGACTTCACTACCTCTCATGTCAAATTCATCCCGGAGCGGGAGTACAGTTCGAAGCAGGATTCCGGAGAACAGGCTATAATTCAAAGGAAAAGTAAGGTATGCGATAACAGGGTATTGAAAAGAAGCTCGGTACCCTGATCACTGAAAACATACAGTCTGATCGTGATGTACAAGTACAAACGGGTACTAAGAAAAAACCACCCATACGACTTGTAGAATTAAAATGTTGAAGAATGATGTGCGCCTTCGAGAAATTGGTGTGAGTGAGCGTTCGGAGATTTGAATTTTTAACAGCTCGAAAATTTCGGACGTGTATGTCAGGTCTTCCAATAGTTTAAAATAACCGACCACATTTTCAATGTAGAAACAAAGTATTTATGATACCAGAAGTTTCATCGGGTTCCGCAGATTCAATGGGTATGCTGAGCTTGTGTGAGAGGTCTCACAACTCAATAATTATTACATTCGTACCCATTCGGCGAACAAAAATGATCGACCATGTGCACAGCTTCGATGGTCTAACAACGCTTCCAATTCAATGTAATATTTGCATTTTAGCCCAGCTGGAAGCAAAGACAGGCCCAACAAAACGGTGTAAATGATTGCTCATCTACACAAGTGGATAAATATTACTCCGTAAACCGCACAAACACGTGTCTTTTAGTATTTAAAAACTAGTCATAGTAGCAGGATACCGTTCTGCTGTCTTCGTAGAATTCCAACGAACCCGGGTTCTGCATATGCGAGCGAGCAAATGGAATGAAGCAACTTGTTGGCGAGTGTGTCTGTCCGAATAGGCTCTACTATATTACGAGCCCTGCACGTTTGCAGTACAAAACTCACAAAATTCCTATGATTATACTGCTACTCTCTACTATCGACAAGAATGTCAGACAATGCTTTACGATAGATCTCTATTAACATCAGCTCGAAACGTGCGAATTCTTATTTTTGAAAAGCTGAACAAACTTGTTTCTTTTCCGCACAGTTGACGAATAAAACACACGCAAGTTCCAATTACTTACTGCCATTTTATATATATATATGTGCACCGGTCCGGAGAAAGGCCTGTGTAACTGAAGATAGTGCGCCAGAACGGAGCGTAGTCAAAATATTAGTACCAGACGTTCTTTTCAACATAGACAGTATTTGCATAAACGTTAGAAGAGTACTACGAACTAGAAAGAGTGAGCTGTCTTGGATTGAACATGATTTTGTCTATGAACGTTTCCATACGAAACGTGCCATTCACCTTCAGTTCTATAATTACAGGATTTCCAATGATGTGTCTTCAAACATTGCAGACGTTCAATTTATTTTTGGAGGAGACATGCTGTTTCAAAATTGCCTTTCTACATTTATTCCATAGACGCATATGTATACTCAGTTCGATATTCTCCTTCATGACACTGCTTTCTGGTTTTCTTACTTCGTAGATGTACTAATCTCGTATCCTCACTTCGGTTGTTTGGATAAGCTCATTTCACTGAATACATATCTATGACCTCCCCCTATCGTTCGACCCTGTCTTTCAAATCTTGTTCGTGAAGGCAAATATTGGGGTTCGTATGAACTGTTCGCTGGCCAAGGGCAATAACACAAATATTCATTATCCAAACTGAAAAATAGTTACCATTGGAACTATCCTTGTTCTCGCTGGACAACGAAATCATCATCCTTTCCTCTGCGCAAACATCAACTATCGCCAATATATTCCGGTTCTCTCTTTGCTCACATCACTATGCTGCGGTGGGTTTCTGTAAGTATCTGTAGTCGGTGCCGAGTGCAGTTTAAGGCCCTGTCCCTTCTACATACCTGATCTTGATTGGAAATATTAGACCCTAAAACAATGGAATACTCATTTGAAATCTCTGAAACGAGGTGATCAGCGTCAACATTTCACTTCCTGATGTTTCCAGAATATGTTCGTATAATGTTAGTTTGAGGTTAAACGTTCACACCGTTGTCTCGACGATGAGCAGAGTTTCCACGAGAAAATGAATAATTAGTCCACACCAAGGTAGCCGCAGTTACAATTGGATCCGTCCCATCTATTTAATCACTTTTTTCTCAACCCGAAATGTATTAGAACCTAGAATTGGGGAAGTTCCAAAACATTCACTTAACTTTGCGCAGAGTAGTTGCATTTTTCGAAACTGCAGCGCCAGACACTGAGGAATTACTGGTCAACTGATGGGAGGTATAGGTTGAAGTGTGCTCGAACAAGGGTATAATGACGTAAAAATCGAGGTATGTTCTAACAATAGTACCGGATCTGGTCTGGATGACGCTTGGTCCATTCGACTATCCTCATTCCGCCATGTACTGGACCCACGAACAACCTCAGGTGAATGCCTCTATAGATCCAAACGCGTTCTGTGCTTTCATTTACTTACGTGTTCTGTGGTACTTTTCTTCTTCGTAGCAAGACTCTGTTTCATACTGGCGATTCTAAAGATAAAATGTTGGCGGACCTCGGCATTCGTCTCGGGCAATTGCCGACGCTTGGCAAGTCTGCTTTTATCCGAGTTTCGAAGCTTGTGTCCTTCTTTCTGCTGCTTAATAGAAGAGGTTTCACTCAGATAGACTCTGTGGCTTTGCAGTTCTATCACTAATTTATAAAGAGTAGAAAATATGTCTTAAAACGTAAATTGTTTCACAGTTGAAACTCGTGTATCTGCTTGGGTGTTGACTGCTTATGCGGCCGTGCAAATAAATCGACTGTTTCTTTATATTCTAGTTACTCCAGCGCTGCTCCCACAATCTCTGAGAGAAATGACTACACTGTAGATGATCGTGATCCCAAAATCAGCCTGGCCATTTATGACTATTTTCCCGCGAACAATAGCGCTGTGCTCTGACAATGACGGAACATCAATTAGAAATAGGAAAATGCCTGTAGAAATGAGAAGTGAAGGAATGTTTTATTTGGCAGGTATCGTTGTGCCAATGGCATCAAACACTCAAACACCGATCGTCTCATGGTAAAGTTTACTTACGTCTCCATTGAAACCTGTCCGATTTTCTTTCGATACTGTATTCATTACTGTGGGAATGTTTGCATATTGAGAAAACAACAAAACTACCGCTAGCCCTAAAGCTGGATCTTTCACTGATCCCACTGACGACGACAATATTGCGCCTACCTCGCCTCTCCAGAATCTGCTGACATCGTCGCGACAACGAACTAATTTTTATCAAAAAAGTATATTGTGAAACAACGATAGTACTGTTCCTTTTGTAGAGTTGTTATTCAACTGAATCGACATGAGACAAGGCAACTGTCTCACGGAATATGTTTAAGGTACAAAAGTCAAAGCAGTCCTTCCTCTACCTCAGGTTGAAGTAGCGTCCACTGTTTGTAAATGTAGACAATATCCCAAACATAGAGTGAAGTGGGGAATCAGCATGCTCGATCAGCATTCTCATTTGTTACGCGATACAAACGTTTAGAAAATATATTTTCGTTGGGAGTTGGTTTCTCTTTCTGTTACTCGTTAAGGAAGTGTCCTTCCCAGTTATGTTCTGTATTGCACACCCAATAATTCACGTGCGCCTAGGCGCTTGTTGAATGGCATTCGTGGACACGAACAGAAAAGGTGTAACAGAAAACACAAACATCGCCTCGAAAATTCATTTAGATGTAGATTATGGCTGCAGGTTGGAAAGTAGGTTTCTCTGCCATGAAGTTGCCATCATATAGGCAACGGAATCTGACAAATCAGCGAACTGTGTTCCTCCCCAAACAGTCTTTGATACTGATCGCTAGCTTAAAGTCAAAGAGAATATGACGACTGTTATCAATAAGTAGTCATGTTTGAAGTATATAGTGGTGGTTTTCCAGAGAAAACCAGCAGGGTTGCTTTGCTACAAGACAATGTTCAGCCGGACGATTTTGTTTTGAGAGCAGTACTCAACATCAGCTAAAACACTTCCCGCAAAAAGAATGGGGCTAACTGGTTCCTGATCCAGAATGTGGCATGTGAATGGTGGTATATTTTCGCCCTCTACTTGACGTTCAAGGAAAAGGCTTCTTACCCTCGATTGTAGGTTATCTGAAGCGTTGAATATTATATTCGGAGTCTTCTAACAGTTGGTTTGGAACAGGGTGATGGCTTAATCGTATCACAGATATGATTCAATACCGAGACAAGATCGAACTCGTAGAGTATCTATCGTACACGAATGCAGATGTGCTGTCTGAACAAACTGTTTTTTGTTATAGTTTAGGAGTACTTTCCAATAAAGACATGTGCAAACGACAGCATTTTTTACAAGTTCGAATGTAGATAAAGAGTGATAGCTAAAAAATATTCTAGCCTTCCTTCTGTCAGTGAAGGAACGTTTTGAAGCCCGTCAGAGAAGTATGTGAATCGAAACAGTCGTTCGGTAAGTGGAACATGAGAAAAAGTGTTATTTTCGGAATGGTGTAGGTGTGACCAGAGGTAAGGAAGAAATCGAATCAACGGGTTTGTTGAACAAGATCTGGTGACTTTGTAAGCTTAACGTTGCCTTCAGACCACCAAGCAAATCAAACGACCTCACATGGCGGTTAAGATAGCTTCAATAATTAGAAACGCAGAATATTACCCTTGACGAACCCCCAATGCGTGTAAGGTTCAACGAATAAATCTTTGATTTCGTAATCATTCAAATAAAACAAATGGATTCGATTTCTGCACATAGTAAAACTTATGCCATTATGCTGTTGTAGCCGCTTCAAAGGCCTCGATGAATTACCCAAGAGAGGTTATTCAGCAGATTCCTCCCAACAAAAGAAGTCACGCACTTGGTATTTTCTTTTTCATTGTGGCGTTGCAAAGGAAGCCATCATGACGTCCAGTTTCAGTTGCTTTACAAAAGTAATATATAGGGCAATGCGGTCTTTACGGCTTGAAAATAGTCGAAAGTGATTTCTTGTCTGTACTTCATAGCAATACTCTTTCCATAAATGAAGATAGGTACTGGTAATTTCTCGGCATGAAATACTACACTAGTCTCTTAACGGATTAGTATGACAGAGGGTATGCACGTTTGGAACCAAATGTCGGTCGCTGCCCACTCTTCTCATTACGAAGAGATTGAAGAGGAGCGAGGTACAGCAAGATTAGCTGAGAAAGAAAGGCATCAGTTTGTACATCATTTTTCCTATGCGAAATACTATGATCGTCTCTATCTGCAGTTTTAGATTACTCGGTGTTTGAGAATCTTACAGGTTATACTACAGCCCTAATTCGTCTGATATCAGTCTTGCTACTCATTGACTTTTAACTAATTTCTATCATCGCTGTTCCCGTCAGCTAGAGTAATCACATCCGAACAGAATGTGTTGAGAGGGTGGAGCTGAATGGATAAACAACATGGTGGGAGGTGAAAGCATGTAGTAACAGATAAATGATGCAACATGTTTTAGTTCATTACTACTATGGTGTATTTTGCTTTTTCCTTGCTAAAAGATACAGAAATTCTCCGGCCGAAACCAGTTTCGGGGATAAAGACGTCACGAGCATTTACATCCCATTTTAAGTACGTTGCAGTAAGCAACGAAAGAATTTTATTCAGGCCACACTGAAGACAAATTGGAACAAAATGCTCTTCAAACCACTACACTACACAACACTCCGAAAAGACTGTCGATTAGTAAAAACCAGACTGAATCTTTGCAGTCGTAGATCACTTGGTTGAGAACTTCTGTGCGCATGCAAATCTGCAGTAGGAAGACTTCAGGGTCATACCTGGAGTGTAGTTATGCAGAGAATCCTAAAAATCCATGCGATAATCCACTAGCTGCATTTAGAATTGCCATGCTTATGACCTGAGAACTTCGTTCCACTCAAACGAAGAAGTTGAATAGTATGAGGTTACGGGGTTTTGAACTCTTCTGCAAGTTTGTGGCGAAACTGACCAAAAGAGACCAAAGAGATTGAGTGTAGATATATGCAAATGCGATTATCTATGCAACAACATATAACAAATCTCTTCTGGATAGAGCCTAGCCTAGTACATAGGATTTGGTATCGTGCAAAATCTACCAAACTGTATTCCGCCCTGTTACATTAGGGGATGCAAGAAAATCGTCTTTTGCAAAGACAATTTAATTCGTTCAACATGTCCTTCTAAGCAAATGCTAGACAAAGACCAAGTTAGCGATTGAATGGCAACTCTCATGGGTGGACACAAAAAAAACCGGACATATATGTGTAGAGAATGGGGAAAAGTGAGGTCCAGAATAGTCATTGCAAAACTGTATTTGATACCATGTGCAAATGGCGAAGATCACATCTTTGAAACGGCTAGGATATTAACCCGAGTGATATAGAAGTTTTGATCTGAAAGCGCAATCGTTAGAGTTTTCGAGTGAACTGGAATCCGAATCATGGTCCAGCAAACCGCACCGGAAGCTCTTTAACCGCGAAGTCATGCTTGAGTGGGATAGAGGTGATACGATCACCGTGTTGTACCAATCAAATGATAGAGGCCACCTGCTATCAGAAGCCCTTTCACTAATGCAAACAGAGCAGTTTCCTCGTTCGTCGCACATCACTTGCTAGCGTATCACTTGATATGCCTTTGATCGCCCATTTCCAG
Source organism: Endocladia muricata (assembly GCA_032356245.1). Lineage (NCBI taxonomy): Eukaryota > Rhodophyta > Florideophyceae > Gigartinales > Endocladiaceae > Endocladia > Endocladia muricata. The sequence continues at coordinate 7,764 of JAUKWC010038909.1, forward strand.
GCCCGTTGTTCCCAGAAGAAGAAAAACATCATAGTTTCCATGCAGTTTCACTGAAGTCCTGCGTACGGCCCACTGCCGTTTACACCGGCTTTCACTTTGTTTGCGTCTAGTCCCGCCTCTGGAGTACCATCGTACGAGCTAAGTTGAACTTCACTGATTTAGTTTAGTGCTGCTGAAGTCGTTGGATTACGAATAACAGCTCTTCAATCGCAGCTCTCTCTTGCAAGCGCGCATGAAGTGATTGTAGGCTTTGCCGGATTTGTGGCTCTTTTCTTAGACGCTTACATCGGCAGATTTGGAGGAGGCCCCAGGAGAGTTTTGCGCTGTGTAGCTTCTGATTTGTTTTCCTCTTTAAATGTGAAGGGTACAGGATTGTGATGCCCTCCCACCACCTGTACCGAACAGGCGGACAAAGCTAAGTTACGGTGCTCGAAGGGGATGTTCTCAATCTCGTCTTGAGATTATATTCTATGTACTCATTCCGAGATTCAAATGGTGATAAGGTTGCTTCCCTAATGGATCGATAGTTTATTCGTATGCTGCAATGTTAGACCAACCGATTGCTCCTAATGCTTGCACGACTGAATCATGTATTTGAAGTTGGGCGTTAGTCGTATGAAGGGCCTATGAAAGATGCCCTCGTGGACCTACTAGCTAGTCGCAGCCGTGGAGCCCGATAGGACATACATTTACTTTTCATTTTCACAGAAATTTAGGTGCCACGCTCCAAATAAAAATATCTCGTGTTGCATATCCCTCTTCACGTGCGTGTACGAACTTATCTTTCCTCAAAAGAGAGAATGTGGTCCTCACCGCCCCGCAGTATCGGCATGAACACCGTTGCAGAGGTCATGCTATATACCCATATTCTATGATTTCGTGCATGCAAGGTTTGCGTCGTCTGCCTTTAGCAACCTAATCACCATATACATTAACAAAAACTGCTGCCGGGCTGTAAATAAAAGCAGGCACTATTGGTGCGAGATTCCGCACCAGAGATCTGCCACGCACGAAACTTCCACTTTACTATATCTCATCGTATCGCTGAGGGGCGGTGTGCTGGAATTCAACTCTAGTGACCGACAGTCCTCACGGAGGACTGGCAATTTCTGACACGAGCATAGAAGTACTGCTGAAAGACTCATTCTGATGTAATTTCGCAGAAATGCCTGTTCGATAATTTGCAAGTGCAACTGGTGGGGGTTGAGCCGCAAGAAACTTGCATTCATACCACCATGAACATTTTGAGAATGTGACCGAGGGTTAATAATCATTTTAGGAAGAGGGGTCTCTGGGGTACACACATCAAATCAAATCGCATCAGGAAGACAGAAACTGAACAAGGATAGTATAGATCGTCAGGCCTTCTTCCTAAACTGAGAACGACATACTAAACTGCTTCTCCGCATGTGTAGGATCAAGAGTGATCATATTCACGCAGTTTGTTTTGTGGGGCCTGAGAAATGTTTGGAAGCACTCGAAAACCCAGGGTGGAAGGAGTGAAGACAGAGTTTGTATATGCAGATGGTGCAAAAGATGACGTTCAGCTTTCCGGAGACTGGAATGATTGGAAGGCGATACAGATGTTTCACGAAGGAGGCGGATTATGGTCGGTAGTGACTCCTGTTCCCCCAGGGCCGCATGAATTCAAGTTTATTGTGGATGGAGAATGGAAGCATTCCAATCGGCACCCAACTATTGGAATTGATGATACATCTTTGAATAACGTGCGTGTTGTGCTGCCGCAGCCTGATTTGGCGGAGCGGACCACCACTGCACGAGCTGGGGCTAGAGAAAGTCGAGCGACAAAAGCTCGCGAGTCCACAGCTCGCGCTCGCGAGTCCCGAGCCAGAGATTCGCGAGCCTCCAAGGCGAAAAAGCTTTTTGGAGCGAGGTAGACATGTGGTAACAACAACAGCAACCATAGGTTACTATCTTTTTCTGCTGCAGTTATTGCCCTTTTACACCCGAATGCATTCTCAGGTGGAGTAAAATTTTTCTGGCGCCTCCTTCCTGATAAACATGCAAAGTGTGTGCGGTTGCAATCAGAAGGTTTGTGTTTTAAGTTCCGTGCACGCCATGACCACGGCAAAATTGGATAATAATCGGCGTTCAAATTGCCCAATAGTTATTCCGGAGCAATGTTAGTATCCTTACTGTGAATTAAGAGTCTTGGTCGCTTTGGCATTGAAGCAGGTGGGGCATCTTCACCATTACAATATTCAGCAGGTAACAACTTTTGCACACCCTCAATGGAGACAACGCGCACTCCATCCGATCCTTTCGATGCCTCGCCGAAATTCCCTTTTTTGGTTGGCTTTGCGATAGACCTGCGCCCTCGTCTCCGCAAAACTCTCCGGTAAGCTTCCCAACACACCGTTGCGGTGTAAGGAGGAGAATCGTTCTCCGGCGGCCGTGGTGGTGGGTTAGCAAGAATGTCTTGCGCGTTCATATAGCCGCGCGATCGCAACAGCTGCAACTCTTGTGCACGCAACGCAGGACTTCTGCGCCGGTCCGTCAAGTCTGCTTGTCTTGAGGATGAACTCTCGGCCTTGCTGGAGCTGTCCTTGACGACTTCATTTTCATCCTTTGGCACTGCAACTCGGGGTATCCTGCGAGCCGAGGGATTCTCTGCTCCGCAATCTGTGCAGTAAAACCGCCTGTTAGCGATGAGATGATTACATTCATGACAAAATTTATAACCTTTGCCGGGTTTTGGGTTGACCCCTGATCTTGACTGCGTCATTGACACTTTCCGATTTGTCCGAGATTCTCCGTTAGTCCCAGTCAACGTACTCAAACTAGGATGGCATCTCTGTAGTACATCCTGCTTCTGTTGCGATGTATGGTCTGTTGATTGCCCTGTGCAATGCTTCTTCATGGTCTGATTACCACATTGATTTGAAATGCCTTTAGGTTCAGAGATGCTTGGCGATCGACGTCCACCGACTCTATGCTCAGGCTTCATGGCAGAAGCGGAGCGTTTTAGTGACTTTCCTTGGTCTCCAGTAAGGCCCTCGTCCGAATTGTGATCGCCTGAATACTCCAAACGTTCAATGCTTGGCTTCAGTCCGAGACCTAATTTTCCGTTAGGGTAAAATGCGTCTTCAGTATCTCCTTCTACCGCGTCTCTGCGGCATTGCTTTTCTTTCGGGGGCATCCAGATAGCGGAACTAATCTTCTTTGAGATCCCTCCGGACGCAAGCTCTAATGAGGTCGAACACTGCATTGATGGTGCTGCTCCCGATGACCCATTTGGAGAGTCTTCGTGGGCACCTGCCATCTCGACATACCCGGGGAGCGCTCGATTGCGAACAATACGCCCATATCGACTACGCTGTGTTATATTATATTTTGGCAGAACATCTTCGTTATCGTCGTTATCAGACCCGCGCATGGCATCGCTCCCCACGTATCTTGCGTGGTATGGCATTATTCCTTTCCCACGACCTCTCCCACGGCCCCTTCCCCTGCCCCTCCCTCTGCCCCTCCCACGTCCACGTCCCCGACCGATTGGAGCTGGAATGGTGTTACTTGCGTCAAAAGGAAAAGTCCCGTCCTCTCTCACTTTCCTGCGCGACAAGCCACCGACAGTTCGTGCGCACTTTGAGGTGCAAAATCGCCCGGATCCAAAGGTTCCAGGATGGAGTGTGCTGCAATGCTCACAACTCTTCACATGCAACGAGTCATCGTGTAAATCTGCTTCTCCTGTAGATCCTAAAATGTCCTCCCGAAAACCTTCGTCACCACTGCTTAAGCCCGCGAACGTGTCTAAGGCATAAGTGATGGACACGACAGCACCATTACTCAATGACAAGGGTCGACCCTGACGAAGAGTTGGTGGCGCGGGCGGCGCAGGAAGAGAACGATACCTCGGCTTCGAAGGCAGGTCATACGCCAAACCAGGCTTATTACGGAGCTTCATAGGCAACCAATTGCGTTTGGTGTCTTTCAAGTAGTACGATTCCTTGTCGTCCGTTTGCGTGCTCACTGAGCGAATCATAAGCGCCGATGCACGCTTGGCTTTTGATTTAAGACAACAGGGGCATCGCCACGGATACAATGGAATGGAGGCCACTGGTGGAGACAAGCAATGAGTATGTAGAGCACGCTGACACTCCGCACACGGAATCAGCGCTGCGGGCGGAGACACCTGTGAGCAAAACATGCACCTTCTAGGCTTGCTTTGTTTTTCATCTTCAGTATCACTCTCGCTGCTATCTTCCTCGGTGCATGTTTGTATGACTGGGAGTTCAGTGACCTGGACCTCCTCAGTTTTGTTTTCCCACGCCGTATCTTCTTTGATTTCTTCTTGCGGTTCTGCGCTAGGTGCTGACTTCCAAACAGGGTCGCCATTCTGTACTGGCAAGTTGGAAAGAAGCTTTGTCCCTTCCACGCCTTTCTGAAAACTGCCACTCGCTTTAGCAGTAAATCCATTGGATCGATTTTTAGATTCCGCTTGATGCAGGCACTCGCTTTTTATCACCTGCGATACATCAGACCCATCAACGATCCCGCTCAGAACCTGTCCGTTTTCGTTTTGCGTCAGCTCACCGTTTGATTTCTGCACATCTTGGTCACATGCAGCCTTGTGTGCTTCCAGAGCATCCCCCACATGCAGTGAGAGTGGTTCTCGTCCAGCTCCGTCAATCACTCGCCTGCTGCGAAAACTACCAGAACGACATGTTTGCAAACTCCTATTCTGCCTTTCTCCAGCATTTGAGCTCTTTCGAATTCTCAGAGAAAGAGGTACCGTCAGTTTGGCATCTACCGAATCATTACCGCTTCGTCGACTCGATGCTTCTAAAAGCAACTCCGCTTTGGAGCGCGAAATATCCTCTTTGGTTCCCGCCTGCTCTGCCTTCATATCTGCCACAGTAGTGACCTGTGGGGAGATATAGCAAATGCGATCCAATGGCTGACTCGGAGATCCTTGCCTTGATGGTATGTTGCGGGTGGTGTTCTTCTTTTTCGAAAATCGCGGCTCCGGTATAACCGCAGGCGTCATGGGAGACAGCGTCAGTAAGACCAACTATTGGTCCGCTTATATATAGAGGCTGGCAGGAGTTTGCAAAAAACAACACCACAAAAAAAGGATGCCTATTCAAATGGCGATCCAGACGAGATCGAAAACAATCAGAGAGATGCCAAGTTTGCAGACTTGCAAAGCTGAGTTGCGCAGAACTCAGAAAACATGTATGGTAATGGGGCAAGTGAAATTACGATGCAGGCCTGTTGAGAACAATTGGGGTCAATTGGGAGTCGCTAACAGAGTATAGAAGCGAGGTTCAGCACGGATCAGCGACGTTTGCAGATCTCAAAAAGTGCAGACACCAACCAGGTGACCAGCTTCAACAAAAAGTACAAACGGCGTCGACCCAGACCGGGAAGCTCACCAGGAGCTGAGGCAGCATATGAAGGCCGATGCTGCAGCAGTGAAGAAGTCACGACTCGCAAAAAAAAAAAAGAGGCTGTCTGTCAAGTCGCAGAGCAATTGAATTACTCAGAAGAGAATAATACAGTGATGAAGACAAGGTGCAAACCGAGTGGTTGAGTTGGCGTTGCACAAGAGCTCCGTGGTACCAAAATGTTGACCCAAATCTATGCCGACCGCAAACCCCCAGAAATAGGTTTCAATGCAAATGGAAGTGCAACGCAGGGCACGGTGACCACGCACGGAGGGAACAAAAACACATAAAACGGAAGATGATAGACAAGGCGCGACGACGCCCACAAACCGAAAGCAAAGAGATGAAAAGAAAGGGTCAGAAAGACACATTTTTAAAAGCAGCCGCGGAAACCCCGTCCTTCAACC
>JAUKWC010038920.1:0-13565 GCA_032356245.1 Endocladia muricata
CCCCGTCCCACTGCTCACTATCCCCCGGTCTCCTATCAAAACCTCCGTTCTCTAGTCTTCATCAGCCCCCTAACCCCCCCCTTGATTTCACATAGTGACCCCCTATTCTTTATCATCGCCCATTCGCTCGCCTACATCGCGGATCTCCACTATAACCTCTCTTCAAACTTCAGGGGGCGTACATGCTCCAAAAAGAAAGCTATAGGAGCAATCCCAATGTTCAAGGTAGGTCTGGCAACACGCATCGCAATGTCGTTCTCTGCGAGTGTCCATGTCGAACTCCGGGAGATGAATGGTTCGGACAAGTACAAAAGATGTTCTTCTTCGTGTGAAGCTCCACGTTTGTTCAATCTGCCCACGCAAGATCGCTTTGCCATTCGCGTTCAAGTTCATATGTGCTCACCATCGATGTTGCGCTTGAATCTTGATGGGGTACCTCTCTGCAGCGAGCTAAGAACGCCGTCAGATGCTGCCACTGTGCCCTGCGTCGGGGGGCTAAACGTGTATCGGCGCATCGTCCTAGGTTCGTTGCGCGCTGCAGTGTGGAGGTATAGTGAACACAGGTAACTGCCCTGCGTTGCTCCTTGGTCAATTTTCGAGGACTATAAGCGCATAGGTGCGCGTCCGCATTCCTCTACATCGTCACGCGCAGGCGTGGAAAACTGATCAGTGAGTGCCATCGACAACAAGTGCAAGAATCTACGTGATATATGAACAGCAAGCGTGGCTGTAGATACTACTTTGCCAAAATCGGCAAGCTCGCTGCAATTCGAGTGGTAGTCTGGCAAGCTCCTGGTTCAAGGCTGATGAATCAAGCATGACATGCTGAAGATCACTCAGGTTGAGGCTAAGATGTGCGCACGGCTCGTGCGAACAGACTGAAACAAGCGCCACGGTACCAGACGGTTCTCCTCCGCTGTGCAGCAGAATCATGGAGAGGGAAAGAAATTCTTCCAGCAGTAGTGGCAGCCTTTCGACGATTCGGAATTTTGAACTTCGATGGGGCGGGTAGGAGGCATTGGTATGTCATATGAGTAGATTGTGGATCGGAGGGTGCACGCTGTACAAAGCCGGATGAGACGATTGACGGGGCAGACGCGAACAAGATCCACAAAAGCTACAAGTTGGGATAGCTAACTCTTAGAGCGGATCATGGTGTGGCACGAGAGAGTGCAGAGACGAAGACATAGAAAGAGATATATAGATTACGAAAGAAGAGAAAAAAGGGCGTGAAAAAAAACTCCACAACGGGTCAATTTGCAGTCGTTCGCGTTGACTCGGAATCGAATCGGTTGCACCATGCAAAATTGAGAAAAAGCAGAGTGCCAGCTTCCCACAGGAAAAATGGACCGGTAACTGCTAGTTTAACAAAGCGTATTCGCCGTCCTCTACCGTCCATCTGAAACTTTTGGACCGCTAAGCAGTCATCATACACCGCCATAAAGGCAAGCCAAACGGGGATCTTGTTACAAACGGAGTGGAACCTGATCCCATAAGGGGATTATCCGCGACCAAAGCAAGAAGCAAGTAAAATTGCGTTCACCTTCGGAACACAAAGACTCGGATAGAGGAATTTGTGCCCCCAAAAACACCTCTTGTAAAGAGATTTATGGTATGACAATATGCTTTCTATCGGCAAATGGAAGCGAAACCGGGATGGTAATTTTGTGAACGATACATTCGCACGACGGCTCTGGGCAGCATTACGAGAGGAAATACTTGTGATGCTGTGTCGTACGCAAAAAAGCCGCACGTAGAGAGAGACACTTCGTTCTGTTGCAATTGCTCGTCACTTTGGATAACACTGTTGCAGCAAGTATTTACCGTTTCCAAGTTTCGGCGCACAATCCACTTCAGCTACTACGCTGCTGCTCTTGGGATGGGCGTCAGGTCCCGGGGGAATGAAGTATGCACTGGTGACTCTGTCTCAAACGTGCGTTGGAATTCTGGCGAAGGGAGCGAGAGCCGAGCGATATGGGGTATGGAATGCGAATTGAGCCTCTCCGACACGGCTGCGTGCGATGAAGAAGGTGCACTTGCTGCCTCTACGACAAAAGCCACATCGATTCCGCGGCGCTCAGGTCGAGAAAGGATCTTGCGTCCCATTTCAAGTGCAAATATGATCTCACGGTACAAGCGCAAAGAGGGTGCGGTCGGGTGTATCGCAATACTGAAACAAGACTACTCACATCGTCCCTTAGGAAATGGTAGGTTTTAGAAAGACTACCAAAGTCGGATACACTTGCATGAGAGACATGTCCCGGCTGGTCACAATTACCATGAAGTTCTTGTACTTCATAGTAGTAATCGGCTACGCTGTGACGTGATGTGTCCTTGTACTAGGTTGGCCCTTTTTGTTTGCACATAGATCAGCACTGTGTGAAATTGTTCTAATGTCGAAGCCATGCTCATCTTTTCGTCGATAAAGATCGGTCAACTTCATGACTCGCCACGCTGGTGGAGGATCGTTTTTGAACGGCTACCTCTGACAGCAGTACGGACAGGTTTCGCGAGAGGGGGTCAAATACATTCGTCACCATAATTAAAAATGCGCTTCGGGAGGTCGGTGGATATGTTGCAGAACAAGGGGTGGTGAAGCTCGTTTCAATACCTGCAAATGTTCGCATGCTCCCTTGATTCAACAAAAATTTGGCATGCAAAGCAAGGCCAGAAAAATGGGGGAATATGACGATAGCGCGTCTACCGAATGCCTCTGGTGCCTGCTGTGCCGGGGATAAGAGACCGTTTGACTGAGCTGCGGATAATTATGACATATGCGAACAAGAGCACCATACAGTGAGTGAATCGACTCATGACCTGGTAAGGTGGCGTCTTTGTGCACTAGCAACTCATCGAAAGTAGAAATGCGTTCTAGGGGCACATGCAAGAGAGGTGACAGTATTTATCAAAATGGTTGCTGTCAACGAGCTCGTAAATCAGAAGCAGCTGTCCTAATACTTTATGTGAACAATCAGGAAACCGCTCCAGAATAAGAACGCTCGTCTGAGTTTACCTCTGCTTAGTTCCATCAGGGCAAAGAACGAACGAGGGTATCGCGCTTATGCAGAGAAGAAACAGGAATTGATGCAGGGTATGTGGGGTTTTGGAACAGAAAAGTAGACGGGGGGAAGATACAGGAACAATATGGAGAGGAGTGGAGGGGGGAGATGAGAATAATTTGGGAAGAAGGGCGCATCGTGATAACTAGGCAATACCGACGTCACATAAAAGATATATAGACAAAGATGTGAATACTTGCATCTGCTATCAAGCGTTTCATGACTCAAATATTCGGTGTGAGCGGTGTCTGGTGTTCCTGGTTTTTCAGGTGAACGTCACGCGAATTAGTCAATGGAGAAGGCAGCCCCAATCTTTCCGAGATATGATGTTGTTCGCTCGTTCTTGTCCTCGTCTTTCCGAGTGAGCACTCAGGTGCAGGAAGGTGAACGAATCGGGGATACAGACAATCTATATGGTTCGCATTCGATAGAACGATTCGCACATCTTTGAGCTACTTACGAACGTCCAGTAGCTCTACGTGGAGCAAAGCGGCTCGAGCAAACATTTTTTGTGTACCAGGAATTACAGCCGTTATGATCAAGCAGAGTAGCTAATTCGCGTTCTTGGCACTCAAACCAATACATGAGCACCAACTCGACGTTACTACATCTCTCTCATCGACACCATTTCCTCTGAAACAATTCTGTACATGTGTGCTTCGAGAAAGTATCAATGCCCCTGATCGAATGTTACGGAACTATCGATATAAACCCCAATCGAGTACAGCGACTACCCGCTGATCCTTCCTAGCTTTTCTCCCTTTTGCATGGGTACAGCAACGATAGAATTAGGCGTATCTCGAGTTGTATATGGACTGTCAAGTTGCAAACACAAGAGACCTTAGTGATTATGACACCGAATGTGGATATTTTCGAGTGGAAACAAGGATTTATCCCCACGAAATGCAAGTGCTTATGATGTGTAGTTGGCAGCTTGCTCCAGTGAGCTCTGAGGAAAATGCCGCATTGCCAGAGTCCGCGCATGCTGAAGCTCCTGTAAGCTTTCATATCCGCACATCACAGGAAGAACGACCTTGACCCAGCTATTCATCGATCAACGCGAGGTCTTGCCACTCGCAGGCACCTTTCGACTCAAACATCTCGTTCCAATCGTTTCTGAACTCTTCGCATCCCGTACAATTTCACAGTACTGTTTAAACACCATTCCCTCCCCCAAATCACCGGCTTATCAACTCTTAACTTTCTTCGTCTGGTCACTTGTTTATTGCCATACATACCCCGCCCCGCCCGCCACACCCTGGCCCCCCTGCAATACGGCCAGAGGAACTGTTTTTCGACTTCCAATTCACCCGGCTCGAGGACAAGAAATCACGCTGGTATCCGCATAAGTGTACAGTTCTCCAAGAAAATGTCTGTTCCTTCACTCCCAGCCGGTAAAAGGCGACATCTGATGCCCAGAGGCAAGTGAAGCAACTGAACATCAATCCTGGCACATCGGGCTGCATGCCACTACTTAAAATGTTTTGCGTTTGGGTATGGCTAGTGATCGAGACATTAGGTTTTGCACCGAGAATGGATGCTTTGGAATGGGATAGCATGCCGTCTCATCTCAGATCTGGAGAGGCCATAGAGCAGTGTCCAGGGATGCGCAGTACGGAGAGCTTTGAATAACTTTTTGAGAAATCGTGCAGAGACAAGAGCGTGGTATGGGCGGAGATTGTGGGAAATCGCATTTTGTATAGCGGACTGTGCTAGTACCGGATCGAGAGAGAGTCGAAAATCGATTAGTTTGGTGAATCTCCCGACATTGTATCACTATGGTGAGGGGAGGGAAAGTTTCAACTGCTTTCTTCGAGAGAATATGTTACACCAGAGGTATGGGGGGCGAAGAAGATTGCGGAGCTGTAGGATGTGTCTGGGGTTTCCTGGACATGGAGTCGCGTTTTCCAAGGGTCCAAGAAACCAGTCAAGTTTTGTTCGTATACAAGCTGAGGCTCATATGGTCGGGAAGGTGGTTCATGAAATAAGGGAGAGTGGAATCGAGTTGGGAAGCATGAAAATGATCTGCTTGCATCTGGATAGGCGCAGGTTCTGACTCAAGTGAGTGACATACAAAGGTCGTTGAATTTGTCTGGAACGTATGTTTCTGTAACCGCGCGTACAGCAAAATATTCTTGGCAGAGTAACAGGTACCCGAAATGGAATGCAGCTGTAACCAAAAAAACCAACGGTAGCCATTCTGGTTGGAAAAAGGACTCAAATTACCACACTAGAAAATGGGTCAGTGGAGGTTTCGTCTTCCAGCGAAGTTGTTACCTCTGTTTAGATGTAATATGCATTGAAATTGGAGCAGAGGCAATCGACTGCCGCTTTTTCTGACTTTCGGTTTAGACAAGGAAATCAGGGCCTTTCATCCGTAACCCTAAAACCTTCTTTGCCCGTGAGTGTATGCTAGCATTCCCCTGTCACAAAAGCACCGAGTGGCCCCAGGAAAGCACCGCGCCAGATTCAAACCGCGATAATTGCGTCAAAGGGCACCTCTAAGATGAGAAGAAGAACGCACAATCAGATACGCCTGTGCATGGAAACCTCTGTCGCCGTCGAGGGGTGAGAAAACTTGTCACTATCGATTTGCTGGACGAGTGCTATGGATGGAGAATCCGAGACTCATCCGTCTCGCGAAATGGTGTACGGTAACTGCGAGGCTAATGCGTCTAGAAAGAACTGAGATACTGAGCGGGACCCTTAATGTTGAGATTCCATTCACACCAGCTTTTCGACTTCTGCACCGAAAGTAGGAGAATAAGGCGGTTGGCTTATCTGCCATTTGTCGCGTTTTAAAGCATCGCTATCCACAGGCGCCAAGATTTCTCAACCTCTGCTTGTACCGGACCGTCGAAGACCTCCCCCCCGCTATATTGGTGGGGGAAGCCGAAGGGTGTTCAATTGATTTCGGCAGAGTGGCGTTGGAATGGTGTACGGATAGAACCATCCCCCTTTCTTGCAAGAAGAGTCCAGATCTCGAGCATTTTGAAGCCTGGGAAAGTATTTACAGTGTTTCTTTGGCATCCAGGTACCGCAACGCCATATGCGCCTGATAAAAATGCGAATCGGTTTTCTAGTGAGAGCTCAGCAGAAGCTGAGGCAGAGAACTGTTCAGCGGACTTATCGCGCGCTAAGATCAGTTTAGCCACGACTGCTTTGATGTAAAAATTCTCTGAAGCCGACCTCCTGGCTCTGTGAACAACCTTTTCAACCCCAAGCAGGGTGGCCAATAATGCCGCCTGAAAAAAGTACTTCGCCAAGCTTTGATGGAGGAATCGCTTGTTTTGGTGACGCTGAACTAACCTTGCCACCCACTATCGTCTGTCCCACGCGAAAGGCGGCCTCCGGAAATAGATCGTTGACGATGGGGTTAATACGAACCATGCATCTCATATACGCAGACAGCTGGTGCCCATTGATAGCAGGGTAAAGTCCCCGGAAGATGATTTTTTGAAACCGCGCATTATTCGCCTTGGTGCTCAACTCGTGAACCTAATCGCCTGCAAACAGCGGAAGTTGTGTCCTGGTCATATCACAGATTCCATTGTGCTCGCAGAGGAAGAGAATATAAATTAACTTCAAAAACAACTGCTTACTTTGGGTTGTGGTCCAATGGAAGAAAGAACTAGCGACTTGCTCGCGGTGCATCGCCAAAATGTCGTGCTTTGAGAGCCACAAGGTCATCTATTGAATTCTCCATCTTCCTTGTCAAATTTCCTCTCACTGTCTGTAACAGCTCGCGGTTCTGTCTGCCACCCAACCTGCACACAGCCGCCAAATCAATTACCGACGACGGGGTATTACTCGGGCACTCATTCTTGCCTTCCCGCATGAGCTCCTTAGGGGTCACAGGAACAACAGGGCCACTCTACAGCTAAAAGCAGGGTCCTTGCCAGACATTTGGATGGGTAAACGGTCGCTAAAGCACTGGGTTTGGCGTGGCTACCAAGTTATGGTCAGGAAACTGCCCAAAATGCATACTAACCTGGTTAATGCGATGGCTGTTGGGTATTGAGACAGTCTGGGTGGACAGGATGTGGTAGGTGATCTGAGTAGACCGAAAATCCGACTCCAATGGCGCGTCGCAATGAGAGTTTCTGATATAGCTAGGCCGGGCGAAAGGTGCATTGCAGGATTATGAGCGCAGTTACAGATGCTGGTGATGTCGTGGATATCTATACTGCAGTTGGGGGCCCGGGAGGAGGAGCGGGCGGGCGGAAGCTGGTGACAAATTTGTGCGACAGGAGATGTGAGAAGGTCATCGGGGGTATGTAAATTGGAATCTTGGCGATTGGGCTGAGGCGCCTTGGCGAAAACGAGAGGCATGCGAGGAATTGGGAGGACAGTGACGGGAAGGAGCTGGGTGCGCAAAGAAATTCGTGTAGAACAACTGACATATGGCTGCCTGATTGTGGATGAATTTTTGTTGGGGTTCATGCACAACGTTTCCGTGTAGAAGAGCACATGGTAAGGTGTCTCATTCTGAACACAACCAAGGCACCTGTTACTTTGCCATTGATGACCCTCTCTTCCCGGATTTGTTACAAGAGAACTCTACAGCGAAAGCTGAGATCGCACGGTAGGAGAGCTAGGGAAAGGAGCAACATGGGGCTCGCCCTATGCTTATCACTGAACTTGACAGAACTGGGGACAGATTGGTTTCACGGGATATCGAAATTGCATGACAATACAGTCTCCAGATAACTTATACTCGCTGCATACCTTCCGCCAGGTCGGGAGCGTTCAATTCCACTTCCCACCAAAAGGGGCGTCGGACCTACTAGTTCTACGTACCCTTCTAACCAGGACTGGATGTGTCGTAAGTGGGGGGAGGGGGTTGAGCAAACGTTTTTTTTCGAAGTCAGATGTTTTGTCATGCGAATATGCATGTCTGAACTCTGTTCTTAGTAGTAATCGCGCTGCGCGTTGCGGGTGCAGGAGTACCAGGCCCACACAGTCCAGGCTGGTATGCACTGGAGCTCTCTACAGTCTGTAAATCCACAGGTGCGCAGAAGGAATGTTTACAAACACGCATTCTTTCATCCGCAGGCATAGATGATTGCGAGACGTATATCTCAATAGACCACATATGCTAGAAGAACTTCGCTCAAACATTTGGTGTTGAGGAATGATAGATACAGGTTTGGGCATAGGAAAATACATTCGTGTATCATGCTGCATTCGTAACTCAATGAGGGCATCTTGTTGAGGGTAGTAAATTGTCATTTCTCATACGACTGTTTCAAGAAACCTTGGTCGGGTTTTGCTCTGTCGTTAAAAAGGATGGAATTATCGGCCCCGCACTTTGTTTAATGAGATTTGCCTATGTCTATGTCCAGCGTCCAACTAAGAACAAAAAGAACAGACATTACATTGTCGCTGAGGGGTTCGTATGATGGAAACGTCAGGTTGGGTACATATATTCGCGCGCGTGGTGTAGAAATTGCCCCGTAATGAGTGAGAAAATCTGACGTATTGCTCAAGGTTTGGGTTCTATTCTCGGAAAATGCACACCATGATAACAAGATCCCCCGGACTACTCCCCGCAATAAGTAATTTGTGGGCAACACATCGCATGAAGAAATTTCCGAGACGTGTATGTTCTTGGACAAAGAAGTTTTGCCTATCAACGAGTAGAGGCGAAAGTAATCTGAAGCACCAGTAGCGTAACTTGGAATTGTCTACAGCGACGAGGCATTATTTTCTTGGGTAGTTTTTACAAGGTTTCACACAAGGATATGTTTAAAATGAGAACCTTATGAATGGAAAGTGTCCCGTGCATCTGCAGAGATGCCGTTGCAGCCTTGGTGATTCAGAATTGCGTATTGATGTTTACAGAACTAGGCAGTAATCCTGTCGACAAGGCGCGTCGCCCCGCAGACAAATGTATCACACACACGTCTTGTTTGAGGAGAACGAATGTTGGTTGCATGAGGACCAATTGGCTGATAAAGTAATGTCAGGGTTGATCCTTAGAGCAGTCGCCACATCAGCTCGTGATAATGAGCGAGCTGTATGTATACGTTTGTCATAGCGCAAGTAGCTGAGCATTGTCGTCTGGATGGGAAGGGAACCGGGCTTGTCCTGCATTTTAGCTTTGTTGTCAAGAACAGGAAACAGATTGAAAGCTGCGAACAGTTCAAATACCCCTCCTCGCATTCTGAGCAACGTTGGTCTGATAACCTCGGATCTCGTACGCAAATCTGATGAGGCTCGGACATATTTTCGCATGTCCATATTTCTTCTTAGGGTATGAGACATTGCATCCGACAGACGGTCGAAGGAATTGCTTAAGAAGCAGCTGGGTCAAACGCATACTGCGAGTACGCGTGCGGAACCCAGTAGTATTCCTATTCGAATACACTGAGCACCGTAACGCAACCGAGAACCGCAATATCAGGTCAGTATCAGCGCTTGCTTGAATCTTTACCGTACCACTGCTCATTCGAAGAAATCGACAATGGACTTCTGCGGCGGTTGTTGCAGGTCCGACCTCCTAGTCGCTCGTCAGAGCGTATTGTTCTAGGCATGAGACAAGCATAATGGCAAAGGGTTTTTCTATTACGCTGAGGAAGGCCCCTCAGTCTCTATGCTGCGTTGCAGAGTGCAAAGTGGGACTGAAGTAGTCGTCTGCAAGAAAAGCAAAAGTCAGGCCCCCGGTGGCTTAAAATTGCGTGAGCATTTCTCGTTATCCTCAGAATCCGACGTCTTTTCAATTGAGTCGTCTCAGACCCCCCCCTCGGACCATTATGGCGTTACTTACTTTGTTGCAGTACCAGATTAGCATAGGTACAGTGATACAGCGATTGTGTTTACGGACGACCTGACTGGAGCTTAGAAAGACGGTCACGCCTATGGCAATCGCCCTCAATTGTTCAACGTGCCGTGTGACTGTTCAAACAGCAAGTGGGCACAATACCATTCAGGCAAATTGAGAGGTAATTTTGAATCATTGCACGACCACTTGCTCTTGTACCGTAGATCGAAAGAATGTCAAGATACACACCTAGGGACCCCATCGACACGCTAGTGCTTGCCATGCTGAGAAGCAGTGAATTGCAAACCACAAGCTCTCGTGCTATGCCACGCAGAATTATTCAAGACTGCAATGGGTCTACCCCCCCCACCAACCCTCGAGAAGTTTTTTCCTTCCCTCTCTCGTCAATTTTAAAACTTCCAGTACGAAACCTCGAGAAACATCGACGTAGAGAGAGCCGGATGACCTTATCTTTGCGGTGTACATACAACAGAGTGTACGGATTGACACGCGAGGCGGCCGCATACTACCTACAAGTCCATGTCACGCCGCAACCACGCACGAAAAACATCTTTTGACGTTGCTAGTCCACATTTGCAAAGCCCCTTCTCAAAAGGCTGCCGACACTCGGTGCGGCCCTCAATCAATTCCCGATCACACTAGTGCGCACGAAACGCTGTGCGCAACGCCCACGCCCGCCATCGATCCCCTGACCCCACCCCCCTCCATCTCGTCCCCTTCTTCCGCCGTCGCCCTACAAACACAGGGTAGAGAACAACGATATTCAAACCTGCCTCATTTTCTCCGTTTTGCGCTCTGATGCAGGTCATTTCCACTGTCGCATCCGTCGCTAATACTCCTTGCCTGCCACGCACGCAACCAAACTCGATCCTCACCAATCCCGCCGCTCCTCCCTCAGAAAACCCCCCCACCTTCGGCAGCCGTACGGTACACACGCAAACCGCCTCGAGTCACCCAGTCACTGGTGGAGACGACCAACGCACTGCCCCTGTCACGCCTCCACAACCACACACACCCGGCGCAGAGATCACAAGCAAATGCAAAAAAGCGCACACGACCCGCACGCAACGCAGTATACGCACACACAAACAGAAACCGCACAGATACCAACATCAGCACCCAAAACAAAACAATCGGGGCAGTGGGGCCGCGCCCCTTTCGCCATGCACATGTACGGAAACCCGTACCGTCGGGAGATGAGATCAGCCGGAGCACACACATTCCTATGTGCGCACGCGTGTGCAATGGTGTGGGATGTTCGCGTGTGTGCATGTGTGCGTGTGTCTGTGGTTTATGGTGGTGTATCATCGTACATCGCACCAGTCGTTCTCATCCCTTATACATCTGCGCTCGCAGCCATTTGTGTCGCTCACGCTCGCGCTTCTCGCGCGTAGCGTGCCGTCTTGCAAAAATGTGTGCACGACATTGCCGCGTGTTGCATGTGTGTGTGTGTTTGGCATGCTCGCTCGAGGCTGTATCGCAACGCAACTTGAAGATTCGTACCCCAAGGCGCCAGTTGCGATGGACGATGTGCAGATGTGCCGCTGCGCGCCCCCTCCGCCTTGCATGAGGGAGCAGGGGACCGACGCGTCATGTTGTGCACGTGAAGAAAACGTGAATGGTCGATAACCGGACAATGCCTCGTCGGGGTGGTGCGTCTACATTGCACCGTCGTGGGATGGAAATAGAGCAGACATCTGCATTCCGATTTGAGAACGGGAGAGGCGCTTTCGTTTTGCTTACAGTATTGGTATTACAGTTTGAGAGTACATACAGTCGAACTGTGTGGAGTTGGTTTGGTTGTGACAGTGGGCACCAGCGGTGTGTACTGTTCAGTTGCAGTGCTCACATCCTTCTCTCTCTCTCCACTCTCTTCCTCCTCTTCTCTTCTTTTCCTTAGTCTTTGTGCGCCTGGCACGTCACTCATCCGTCACGCCGGCGGAAATCCCGCGCAATGCAACCAACGGTAACGGAGCGGAGGAGCGGAGCAAGGAAGGAATGCATGGCATGCGTGCAATAGTTCGGGGGGTGGGGGGGTAGGAGGAGGAAGAAGAAAATGGAGGTTGTGGCGCTGCAAGATGTGCGAGATGGTCGGAGATGCGAGGCAGTGCTTTTTTCTTCCTGTCGTGCTGGGATGTCGCGAGCGATGGAGCACCGGTCCTGCTGGGAGACGCGACTGATGGTGCGGCCGTTGCGCGTCCGCACACCCGCTCACAGCTGAGTGCGGGACGAGAGGGAGCGGATTGGTGATGGTGTGCTGCATTGGGCAGCATATAGGCGACGCGAGTGCAGCGTCGGCAAACAAGCGTCGCGGCAGCAACGCTCTCTCGACTTAATAAGATTGCTCTGACCGACCGGGTTGCACCGACGCATTGGCACAACCGATAGTCGTTCTGGCTGTTGCGCTTCGCTACATTCGGGAGTACATTAGTGCCTCTCTTGTCGCGCTGCATGCACTCTTTTTCTCCGAGGGAACCTCGATACCTTTTGAAGAAAGAAATGTTTCTCTCTCCTGACCCAACTGCCCTACTTGCTCTCCCCTCTCTTGCACGTGCCGACTGTACGTCTGTTTCCCCTGATCAGACCCGTTTCCAACCCCGCTAACAGAATCTCCCTTGAGACCACCCCCGCTACACTCCCCGTCTTGTATACTGTGACGACAAGGGGGCACATGCGATGCATGCCGCATGCTTTCCGACCTGATGAGCCCCTCCAAAAAGCGAACAACAACCAACCCATCCCAACTGCGACTTGTGCAGAGAGAGGTGAGAGTATCGTGGTTGTGAATACCAAAGTATCTAGAGAGTTCTTGTCCGTACCAAGAGGACCACTACGTGGACACACGTGCATTCTGTCAAGCTGCCTTACAACAAAACGATGTCTTACACACAGCCCCCGATCAGCGTCCTTTAAAATCGTTGGCACACCGCCCTTTCCCAGTCAGCTGTTGGCACTCCCCCGACCCCCCCCCCCCAACCCCAGTCACTCTTTTTTCCTTCTTCAAATCCCTCTCTCTATTATCCAAACCCGTCCTCTCTCTACTTTAACAATCCCGCGCCCGCGTCGTCGACAAGATACCCCCCCCCCCCCCTCCACGCGCGCCGTCCGAATGCTGCGTATCCGCGCAGAGAGCTTCGAATGCGCGCGCGCGCATGTCATTACCACCCGCCCTCCTCCTGCTTGCCTGCACGCTTGCTGTTTTAATCTTGTGGCTGCCAACATTTTTTGCCTCGTCGCTGTTCCCACAAAGCCTCCCCTTGTCTGTCTCTTTTCCGGGCACCTAACCCTCTTTCACGGTGCCATGCTGCACCAGGTTTGCATCAAGTGTACTGTACTAGGAGCGGTTCTACTTGCTATTGAAGTGACGTCGAGTAGATAACGAGAATCAAGGGTGTGTGAGAAGATGGGGGGAGGGGGGGTTCGCGGCAGAAGAGGTAAGGGCTCGCAAGCGTGTCGAGAAAACAGGGATTTGATACTGGAAGAGGCGATTTGCTGTGACGCACCAAGGGGCGGGCAGCTGGACTGA
The DNA here is from genome assembly GCA_032356245.1 of Endocladia muricata. Classification (NCBI taxonomy): domain Eukaryota; phylum Rhodophyta; class Florideophyceae; order Gigartinales; family Endocladiaceae; genus Endocladia; species Endocladia muricata. The sequence continues at coordinate 13,370 of JAUKWC010038920.1, forward strand.
GGGGGCATTCAGGAGCATGCAAGAGGGTCAAAAAGACTGAGTGGCGCAAGCAGCCTGCTACTACCGATTTCTGCGCGCATCTTTCACGCTGCATAGATCACTCTTGTCGCCTTTCTAGTTATTCATCTACGCTTGCCAACCCATCTACCCACCCGGGGGGGGGGGGGGGGGGGGGCCGGGGGGGGGGGCCCGGCGC
>JAUKWC010038931.1:0-13559 GCA_032356245.1 Endocladia muricata
GAACGTAGTGTCTCATGGGTAGGTTAGGAGGCTTGAAGGATTATTTGACTCGGTGAATACGAAGTTTGGCGTCCACCAGTATAGCAAGAAAACCAAGGAAGAAGCCTCCCAAATCATTCTCGATGGAACACTTTGTATTGGGTCCCATTCATGTACATCGAATTGGCCCACGGCGACTTGCCGATACGATGTTTTGTTGGGAATGCCGTGGCATATTGCCCATAATCCTGACACAGATTATGTCAGCAGAGTTGTGAAGGTAAGGGGAAAGGATTTACCGTTGGAGAGCATCTCACTGCGTGGCGAAGAGGTTGAAGTCACGACACTTGGTGTCAACAAGTTCAGACGCCTACTGAGACGCCCGGAGCCAAAGGATTCCTTTGATATGTTTCAGCTAGTGGAGGTGAGCAAGGAAAAAGCTGTCGGCTATAAGAAGGACAATATGCAAAACTGAAGAAGATCCTACTCAAGTGTAACGAGGTATTACGAGATGAGCTACCCGACGGTCTACCGCCGCAAAGGCCTGTTGGTCACGAGATTGAAGTCGACAAGAATGCGAAGCCACCCCTCCGACCAATGTTTAAGCTTTCACCGGCTGATTTGAAAGCTGCAAAAGTTTACGTGGAAGAGATGCTGAAGAAAGGGAAGATTAGGCAGAGTAAATCTCCCTTATGGTGCTTCGTTATTCTTCGTCAAGGACAAAGATAAACGGTTGCAAGGTACTCTTGATTATCGAGCACTTCATCGAATCACGAAAAGAAACAACGCGCCTCTGCCAAGATCGGATGAGATGCTCGATCGACTAGGGAAAGCTCAAACCTTTTCAAAACTAGACTTGAAGACTGACTTTCATCAGATCCGAGTTAAAGCACAAGACGTCGAGAAAACTGCATCTAACACGAAACACGCTCAGTTCGAATACTTAGTGATGCCTATAGGATTGTGCAACGCACCAGCTATGTTCCAATCACTTATGAACCGTATCTCCCATGACTATCTCGACGAATTCCAGGTGGTTGACACGGATGATTTGCTCATATGTGTTTTGTGAACATGACCAGTCACATCTCAACCACGTCGAAACGGTACTGTCCCGACTCCAACATCATGACCTCTACGTGTCACCAAAGGAATGTGAGTTCGTGAAGTCACAGATGAACTCCTTGGACTGATCGTCGGGAAAGAAAGAATTTGAGTTAATCCTGAGAAATTCAAGGTGATGAAAACATGGCCTCGGCCGCAAACTTTGACCGTCCTACAAAGTTTCCTGGGACTGATACAATTCTTTTGACGATTTACCAAGGACTTCTCGGAAGTAGCGACTCCACTCACAAACTTTTCCAAGAAGGACCAGGGTATCCAACGACGGAATGACAAGTGTGACGAGGCTTTCGAATTTTTGAAGACGTCAATCAGAAGTGCACCGATACTATTCGCGCCCAACTGGGACAAGCCGTTCCATGGGTACGTCGATGCGTCTCAACTAGCGGTCAGAGGAACTTTCACCCAACTAGATGAGACAGGGAATGATCGTGTGATGGTCTTCTTCTCTATGAGGTTGTCGCCTGCGGAGACAGACTATACTGCTGATGGCAGAGAGCTGTTAGGTCTCATTTACTGCTTGCAAAGATTCAGATGCTACCTCGAAGGCACACAGTTCGATATTCTTACGGATAACCAGGTGTTAAAGTACTCTTTCACACAGGCGAATCTGAGCAGAAGGGAAGCACGCTGGATTGAGACATTAGGCAATCTTGGAATCTTTCCAATTACTTTGAATCATGGAACGATTTACGTACTTGATGATGCCTTTTCCGTAGCTCCGCGAGTGACTTCTGTGAAAAACGCCTCTACGCTATCTTGTAACACCTTGGAAATTCCACATCTGGATATGAATGCCATCGTTGGTCAGTATGAGAGTGACCAGTTCTTCGGACCAATCCGACGGGCCCTGAATTGGGAGTGGCGCGAGAATGAAGTGAAGAGAAAGAAAATTGAAATACTGTTGGCATTGTTCGCATTTGAGCGTAAGCGTCCACTATATCGCGGTAAGCTGTATATCCCAAGGCGATCAGTTGCTTCCATACTGTATAAGGCACACGACTCAATAATTTGCTGGCCACTTTAGATTCTCCAAGACGGTTCAAAGATTGGAAAACGCTCACTGGAAGTACAACGGCAGAGGCGTCAAACAGTACCCCCAAGGCTGTATGACTTGTCAACCGAAACAGGATCACGGAGGCCAGAAGTTAACAGAGCCTACCTCTCTTGAGATACCAACGAGGAGGTGGCGATCTTTTGGCACTGATTTCATCGTGAACTTGCCAAAGGCAAAGATTGTCTATGATATTATTACAATGTGGGTTGACCACTCGATAAGGGGGGTCCATTTCATACCCTCTCATGTCCATGATACTGCTGTAGGTTGGGCCAACTGTTTCTTCTCCAGTCTGTTCAAACTTCACCGTATACCGGACAGTATTGTGTCCGAACGAGATGCAAAATTCACGGCCAAGTTCTGGAATAGGCTGATGCGTATCTGCGGGACAAAGCTCAAGATGTCTTCGAGTCGTCATCCCCAGACAAATGGAGCGTCTGAAGTAATGAACCGTATGGTAAATAAATACCTTCGTTGGTACTGCCCATATCATCAGAATGACTGGGATGAGCTTATGCCCTCCGCGGAGTTTGCCTACAACTCTGCAGTCAGCGAAGACTTGGGGGTGTCTCCGTTTGAAGTTGATCTCGGGTGGAATCCAAAGTCTCCATTAAACCTTTTGACAAGGACTGCAGGCTCTCTGGAGACTACCGATGATCTCAGGGAAAGACCCGAGACATCACTAGAAGATGCACAGTTTGCCCAAACAGTGGCGAAGGCTCAACAAAGTCCCCAGTCTTCCTGGTCATACACCTCTATTTCGTACAAGGCTGGTGACAAGCTGTAGATTAACAAGGCATTGTTGACGAACGCATGTTTGAGGTCTCAAGCATCGGATAAGCTCACTGCAAAACGATATGGCCTATTCACGATAAGTGAACTGGTTGGGGAGAATGCTTTGAAACTGGACCTGCCGAGCCACTTTCGCTTCCATCTAGTCTTACATGTCTCACATACGACTCCATTTCGTGAACAGCCTAGTAAAAGCTTGGAGCCAGTTCGGCCGATACCTGATCCAATTCCAGCCGTTGCAGGAGAGGAATATGAAGTAGAAGCCATCTTCAAGCACTGCAAGCCGGGAATCGGATTCCAGTGGTTAGCCAAGTTGAAAGGGGTACCATAGCAGGATGGTCAATTGCAACCAACAAGAGATTCTGCCGATAGGGACGAAACAATCTCCGAGGATTTTCACGACAATATCATTGACAAGAAGGTATTGCCTCACGTTCACGAGGGCTGACAGGGACGTCAGCAGCGGGATGTTGGAATAGTGCAGCAATGAACACTTGTGGAGAATGTGGACAGTACTTACACGTGTTCAAATAGAGTACATTCGGTATTTTGATGATGCGTAATTTGATTCAGAATAGCCAATGAAATTTTAGCAGCACACGCTTTTACAGCTAAAGATGTTTCCTGAAAAATCCAGAAATATCAAGAAGCCACGATTGGTGCGCTAGTAATTGTTAGAAACTAGAAATCGGCTGTTCCTGCCCATATGAGCCGATGTTGCAGCCAAATCGCTACGCTCAGGGTATTTTAGGCAGTTTTTGCTCCCAGTGCATTTTCTATATAAGTGGGTGATGTTAGTCGCTTTTAAAACTTTTAGTCATCGAACATATCTCATCAACCAAAACTATCAACTTTCGTTCAACCGGTCCTTTAGAACTTTCTTCGCCGAGTCATTCGTTTCGAGATTACTGAATAGTTAGCCTCGTCCTGTACTGGGATATGTAGATGGTTTCTATACCAGAAAACGTACAACCGAGAGGAGGACTTTTTGTCACTCTATTTACAGCTTCCAACATCATTCAATAATGGAAAGCATTTCACTAACCGTTCAGTGTGAGTAGAGATGCACCTCAAACAGCAATCATGCTATCAGTTTACATGAATTAGCATTCGCCAGTATATCGCTCTGAGAAATCCGTCTTTTTCGGCACAACTGAGAGTGATTAGATGGATTCCTCGTTTTGTTTTTTCCTCCTCCCGATCACCACTATTTGAGACATGAGTTACTTGATGCACTCGTCGCTGTTGCTGAAAAATTGGGAAGGAAAGATCGGTACTATACCTAAAACGCACTATCTATTGGTTGCTGGGACTTGTATGAAGCCAACTATTATGCTGATGTATTAGATCATTGCAAATAAATTTAAACTTCTTCCGATCAGCTTGACGACGTGGCGATATACTCTGAAAGGTGAGACAATCCGGATTCGTCGATAGTACAGCCAAGAGTCGCGTCGAATAAACTGACTGGTCCCCATTATCAACGATCAGATTCCCTTACATTGGGCCTACAACAGACTCATAAGAAGCCAAGGTTGACGTCACAAGATGTTCGCTGACCATCCCGAAAGTACACGAATTATGAAATACATGTGAGCAATAGGGTAATCGCTCTACGTGCAAACTGTCTCACTAAGATCTCTAACATCGAAATGGACGATTACAAACTCTGTTACACGTGATGACCTCCAGCGGCACGTAGCCACATTTTCTAATCGATCGCGTTACCACCCTCGGCCACTTTTGAACTCTGGCTTCGCCTTATTGCCATCCTCAAACTGTCGGCTTCACCGCCCACGACCACACTACACTGCTGTGATGTCGTCTCGCATATTTAATTATGAGTACACGTATATGTCCCGATCTACTGTCAGATAAATGTAATGATTCTCATGAATAAATTAAACCATATCGACACCTGGCGCGCGGCGCCGGTGCCAGGAAGCGCCGCACATTGAAGTTCCCCTCTCGTTTTTGAGCGCAAGTAACACGCTCCCGAAAAATGGCACTCCGCCGCTTCTCAACCCGAACCTACGTCGTCGTTGAAGCGCCCAGCTGCCCCTCTGCCTCCGCGACCTCACGCGTCTCAGCAAGACCGGCTTAGTGCGTCGAAGATGCGGTGCGCGCTACACATGGAAACTATGACTGGTCAGAAGTTCTGCTGACTTTTTCCAAAACCTTATTTTTTCAGCATCGATAACTCAGGGAATCTAAAACAGGTAGCAGTAACAGAGGAAAAGAACGTCTGCTCAACCCGTAAATATTTCCGAGACGCTCAACATCACCTGAGTCAAAGCATCGAGCCAAAATACTGAATCATTACGAACGGTTTTAAATTCCTATTTTCACTCCATAGATATGTCGTTGTGTGAACTTCCTCGACAGAGCAGAGGAGTCTAACTCTGCAGGAAGTAGAACCAAGAATTACACTGGATATCTTTCGAAGTTTTTAATATCCGAAACCTCCCTCTCCCACTTGCAAAGCCCATCGCAGTATTGCATCGTGACTCGACTATCGGATTCGCAGCGCAACTTTCGATTTCAACCGTCGAGAAATGTAGTGTGCGTACTAAATGCACGAGAAAATATTTGAATATGTCAGAGACGTTAACAAGACCATCTTCATATGTACCGTTAATGGAGGGGCTTGTGTAAGCTCTAGATCTACTTGTAGAGCATAGGTAAGTTCAACGCAACCAACAAACATTAAAACTCCGGGAAATTTGAAAAAGAGCTCTGAGACAGAGACCCCAGTTTCACAGGACGTCTTGGCGCTCTTGGAAACTTAGGCCAATAGTATTAAAGTTTGTGTTTCCGAAAATGGATGCGGATGTCCACTGGCTGTAGTAGCCTAGTAAACCTTACACTCATACTGCACCTTTTGGAACGCCATGGAATGCTGACTTCCATGGCATTACAAGACGTAGAGTGCGTGCAGTACGGCTGTTCTTCCCATGGACGCTAACTTCCTGACAAAACGTATTTTGAACTACCGCGTCTAGTGACCGCCAGCACCCACTACTAGCAGTTCACATCCGAATAAGAAATCTAGCTTGTACCACGATTTGTGCGGTACAATGAAGCTTTCCATCCCAGCTTACGTACCTCAATGTCACATGATGACCTATCGCCTGCGTCATCTTGATAAGCTTACCTTGGACCCTTCATATTCGTAATTGCCTTCCGACGGGTTTCCCGTCACTGCACTGGAGATCGCTCCGCGCGATATGTCCTACCTGCGGCTTGAGGAAAATGAGCATTACACTTGGTGATGTTCGGCAGCACTGGCTCACCCAGTATCTTGCCCAAGTAATACGACAACAGATGATGTGTAAAACTGTGCGCTGATATCTTCGACAGTATTGTTAACATAGTGGAAAGCTAGTAAGGACTAACGTATAATGTGCGTAAGGCGTGGCGGATTGCACGAGTGCTGCTGGACGGTGTCAGTTTAGTGCGTGCTGATCATAAGACGTCTGGCTGTTTCGCGGGCCTCAAAATTACTGATTGTGTCGTTTACATTGCGTTCGTTTAGTAAAGCCTGCCTCGTATATCGGCATATCTCTGGTTAGAGATGCGCGCACGGGGTCATAAATCTGGCACCGCGTGATTTGCGCCGTACTACTGCCAATTCCAGCTCAACGTGAAGGCCTTCAGACGAGCGGGCATCCTCTCAAACGGAACAACTTTCTTCCTACGGTGTACGGTCACCCAAGCTTAGAAGCACGTGGGGAGTACAGACGCCAACATTTCTCTTCGTCCTTGCCGTAGCCGTCTGACAGTTGACCCGTGCAGAAGGGGAGGCGCACACTTCATCTGCTGAACAGGTCCTTCACATACGACAGGAAGCGTGCAAACAAACTGACCCTCGGGTCGACGTCGGAGAAAGTTTGTAAACTAGTCATTCGTGGCGTTGAAAAGTATGCAATTTCGGAGATCGGTGGGGTGCCACTAGTGACAGGGACTGAGATGCACACATGTGTAAGTACATTCCGAGATGGATGTTGTTGTCCAGATTAAATTTCGCACAGTAATCTGCCCATCTATTCTCATATGTGTAGATCTCAGACCCTGTCGTTAGTGACACCTCCTTAGTCTGAATTTTCATATCTTCTCAAACCAGTTTTCTCTCTTATAGCCACCCCAAAACCGCCCACTTTCCTCGGCGACCTTGCTCGTGGCTGATCCCAGGTGTTTCTCAGCTGCTGGAGTGTGGTCTACTCGCCGAAACTTTGTCTTGAACTGGCATATAGTGTTTAAATTTGGCTTACTTCACGCTCTTCAGCGACTTCTTCGTGTGTCTGCCTAATCTTTCTCACCACTCGTGGAAACGGCAATCAAATCCTTGTCGTCAACGGAGTCACAACCATCATCACTACGACTGACCTCCTCTGCCCTAGTACTCTCGTCCACGTACGAGTCTGGAAACCCAACCACATCCGTGTTGTCCCCACTGTCCGACTCCTCGTCTCTTTCATTAGTCCTACGACTAACAAGGGCCATCTCACTGGACGGGAACTGTGGTAGCCTTCTCAGGGTGTAGAACAACTGGTCTGGCACACCTTTTCCTTCCGGCACAAAGTACACATGGTACTGCACCGTCAAATCATCAGCAATACGGTCCTCATATCCGGCCGCGGCGTGCTTGAGATGCCCCTATTCGAAAAACCCAGAGTTGAGCGGCATAATTATTCTTTTCATCTTGAACCACCCCACCGCTGCCACATGGTAGCTCTCCTCCCCGTATGCAAAGGACTGTGAATGGTCACACACCCATAGCAGAAAACCTATTGCCCCGCTCATGATGGCAAAGATACCGGCGTCTCCGCTTTCAATGTGTCGTCAAAGTCAGTATGAGGCGCTTGCCGCGAGCAGTCCTTCCCAATAACCAAAAACCGATCCCCCATCGTAGGTATAAACAGCTTTCCCCAAGATATATTCCTCAGGCCGACTTAGGCGGCAAGCTGACCCACCCACGCGTCCACCTGCGTACGCCTTCGCGAAGCCCCCACCCAGTCGGCCCTCGATTCGCAAGCTTCAATCACCAGGCTCCATGTACTGGAGTAGCGAGCGATCCCCGGCTCCCGGTCTACCGGTCCCCCTCGTCTTCCTCCTCGGTCACGATCGGGTTCCATAACTCCTCGTCCAGCCCCTGTCCAAGTACATTCTCCCCGTTGAATGTGCTTGCAATTCACTAAAACAACTTTTCAAACGGGGAAAGCTTCCAATTAGGCGTCACTAGCAAGAGCGCGGGACTTCCGCCCGAAATGCCGTGGCAGTCTGCGAAATTCTCAGGGCAAGTGTAGCCGAAATGCCGAAGCTGACCTTGTCGCTCCTCATAGTAGGTACAGCCTTTGCCACAATTCTCACCTCCGTCTGCTGTATTCCTCCAGAAGTACGTCTGAGGCCGGTCGGGCCTCCAGATGTCTGGACCCACATTCATGCCCTCAAGCTCGCTAAGACACACGTAGATCCCCATCACGAACTGAAGCCGATGCATTGCTACGACGTCCTTGATGGTGGGGTACGAGTGCGCCCGGTGTTCAGGGGGTATGTGCATAGGAAGCAGCCAGAGCATCGTGTGTGGGTCTTTCGCCATTCGCAGCCGCAACTTGTTTTCTTCGTGATCTGGTGACCCGACTTATGCCGGATTTTCACAAGTGTCGGGAGTTTCATCACACACCAGGGTCCTGTCTGCAGTTCCGACAGGCACCTGATTCGGAACCTTGTCGTCGAACATCTGTGGGGCACCTTCACATTCGACCGTGTTCTGCTGGTCCGCCTTGGTCTTCTCGGCCTTCTCGGCAACCTCTCGCCTCGATTGCCTCAATGCCCTGCTGACTTCACCAGACTTCCCCGATTGCACAGCCTCCACAACGCGAGGTGTTGACCGTGAGGAGGGTGCAGCCGTTCTGTTCCTGGAAAGCCCTCTTGTGGCAGGCATCACTGCTGGTGCCTTTGTCTGTGTTTCCGGAAATGGATGCCGACGTCAACTGAGTGCAGTACGAGGTCTAGTCATACCCATGATGTACTACATACTTTACAGTTCCAGCGCTAGCAATACTCCACCCGGACTTCCACCAGGTGGACGTCCGAGTCTAGTATTAGTTGACTTGTGACTTCCACCAAGTGGACGTCCAGGTCCTGAATTACTCGAGTAGGATTTCCGCCAAGTGGAGGTCCAGGTGTAATAATAGTAGACATCGAACTATACTCTCGTAAATTCCCGGTCTAGTAGTACTACCTCATCTACTACGACCTGTGGAAGTCCAGGAGGCAGTTAGACTGCCCAGTGTACTGCGACGTGTGGAAGTCCATCCCCAGTTTTACTGCACTACAACTGCACTTTTCGCAGTTCCGAATGCTGTGTGGCTGCATTCGGAGCTGCGGAAAGTGGAGTTACTAATTGCAGTTACAGAACTCAACCGAACGTTCGATGGGCGCGGTGAATGTACGGTCTGGTTCTATTACATTTCTGTACTGCTACATAAGTAGTTCTTCTCGAGTATTTGGACGGACCTACGTTCTCTGCATCATGCACCACCACCACCCCTACTTCCATGTCCTCTCGGCCTCGAATGTCCTACATTCCCTGCATTGCATTGCGAACCACACATCTCAACGCTCTCCAACGACGCGTCCAAAACGTTCCAGCATCCCTTCCAGTTTGCACACCCGACCTCACCATCATCCGCACTCCCTCACCCTCTCCACCTCCGGCAGCCCGCCCTATCAGCATCGCACCGCACAGTACACGTCTATGCACTCTTCAACTACACCACGCATCCCGCCCAAACCATTCGGGTCCGTGCGCATACCGCTTCTGATACGCGCTTCTTACTTGTGCACGCTGTCGCATCATAAGGAAAAATCATCGCTCACTACATTCTACCGACGGCAAGGCACGTTTGCAAATCTGACGGGGTGACGTCACGCGTCGCTGCGGTTAAAATAGGGCCTGTGGCAAGCTCTTGCGTTCCGCAGTTTCACCGCCGTGTCTTCAAACTACCCTAGACCCTGCGATGTTATGAAAATCTTTTGATTACGGACATTATCGTATCACTGCATTTCGATTTCCCTCTCTCGTTGTAGTAGCCGTCAACAAATGCATGATCCTTTCTCGTCGAAACAGCCAATAGCGTGTGTGTGTGTTGAATGGCAGGACCGGTGCTCCATCTTGACCTCTCCCGCTTGGACCAGACCTTTACTAGGTTTCGTGAACTCGGGAGTGCTCGCTGGCGGACCTACTCTCTCGTTCTTACTGGAAAATCGAAGACGGCTCCACTCATGGATGACGTCCTACATCTCCGCTCTTCCACTCCTCCTGCCAGCCCTTCACCTCGCGGCCATTTCTGCCATCCCTCAATATGGGTAGCAAATTCCAGCACTGCGTCTTTTCGTCTTCCGACCCATACTCCCCTTCCAAACCAAGAGCAACAGTGTCACTCCCGAATACACCGACAGGCCGAGCTCGCCTCTATGTCTCCGCATGGTTCACCCTCCCGGGAACCTCCTGTCCACGAAGATAATAACGTCCTTTCTGATACGGTTTCGGCGCCTCTGGTTCCCTTGCTCCATTTCCTGTGATACCTTGATGCAGAACGGACCGCAAAGAAGAGCGACATCCTAACAAAATCTACCGCAATTTCTCTTCCGGAAGTAAAGAGGACTGGCGGCCGGTGCACGGATGACGAGATCGTCTCTCTTCTGAAGGGTTCTGACTTCTCCATCGCGCGCTTCGGAGACCGCATTCGCTCATCAGAAGAGTGTCGCTCCCTCACACACGCTGTTATGGAGAAGGAGCCTCACCATCAGAGCTTCTCCACGATTCGTGTGTTGGACCACGGCGGTACGTCCTTCGGAAGTGCCTACTTCCGGGACACTGTCGAGATCGTGCGAAAGAAAATAGCGCAAGCCAGCACAGAGTTTTTCTACTTCCGCCCTTGTGGTGACGCTCCGCAGAGCGACCCACATCTCTTCGCATATTCCCTGCAGACTGACGTGAACGGACGGATCTGTTAAGGCCTCAAGGAAGAACTCATGGGTATCGAGCTCGACGGTGTCATCTAGGACACTGGGAAGTCGGGGACTCACTCATTTGTACGCTGCATACATGTCTATACGGATAAATCCGCCACTACATTTAAGAACAGCGCCCTCGTTGCTGATTCCGTGCATCTTACGCTCCTCAACTTCACTGTCGCTTTCCTCGAACGCTGCATAATGTCCCGACACACTAGCTTTGGGTATGTTCCTGTCCAGATCTTCCCCACTGTGGACGATGAGAACTTTGACACCCTTTCACCTTCTTCAGCTACTCCGGGACCAGACACCAAAGCCTCCATACTACACTCCACCCTGCACTCTGTGCGATCGCCTCTGTATGCAAAAGTTCTCGTACACATCACATGCTCAGATGTATACCATCGTCTCTGTAAATGTCATCTAGTCCTCACGAGCTACTGTTGCGACTTACTCGAGGCGAGGGACATCATCGGCACTCGATCACATGCGAAAACCAGCGAACCCTGCCACCATTGCGAAGGACTTTCAAAACTCTTCACTTCGTCCGCCGCATTCCCGCCGAGCCCCGTGCAATCCACCATACGTCTTCGCAGGAAAGTGGTAGGGCTCGATGCCACTGCGGCTGCTCAAGTTTTGCTGGGCAGGCCGGCTCAGGCACGAGTTGACACTGCATAGTCGCAACAAACCCTCGCCACCTTTTCTCAGTGGAGGTTGCCATCCTTTCTCGAAACACCCCCCCTCGTTCTGTTTAATGCCCGTCTCGACATGGACTCCATTTTCGGATTCGAACCGCTGTACAACTCCCACGCGTGCATCTCCAAGTAAGTATGACCTACATATTTCCTAGACTCAGCTCCCCTATCCTATTCACAGGGCAAGCTTCCGCCGCCAACAGCTAGAAGCAGTTCAGAACCATCCGCACTGCTCTCCTTTGCGGGGTCAATACAGTTCTGGCTGCAATTAAGAGGGACTTCTACTTTCCCGGCCTACACGTCGACTTCTCCTTGTGCGAAAAAGGCAGTCGCCTAAACGGACTCTACATAAATGAAGGAGTCGGCGTTATGCGTGAGGCCAAATACTTCAAGTCCGTTGACGCGGTCTTTCCAATTATGGCAAGAATCATACACTGTTCCTGTCATGAAGCTGACTCCGTGCCTCTCGCATCTACTTGCGCTCAGTAATCAGACATTCTAATACTCAGCTGGAGAGAGGGACTAGAGATGAATTGGAGCTTCGCCGACGGTCACAACCTAGAGGACCGTTTCAATAAATGTAAAGCGTCCGTCCTCCACCTCTTTGCGGACCACCACGCGACCAGGCTCAAGACCGTCAAGGTTCATCTCCTCGCCCACATTTGAGACGACATCCGCAGCTTTGGAGGCCTACAACACCTCCCAGCCAGTATTTATGAACCCGCTCACACTTCATTCAAGCGAGACTACCGCTGCGCCACCGAGCGAAGGGCAAGACCTATGGACGAAACCGTCTGCCGAATCCAGCACTCAGAGAGCCTTGCTGCCGTTCGAAGTGAAGTCGGATCCGACTCCCAATCGCGTCGCCTCACAACCCCGGACAGGAATCGAAACGACAGGCATGGGGTGCATCCTGTCGCGGAAGGCATCTGAATGTACCTCTGCAAACTCGCTCACTTGAGAACCCTGGCCATGCCGCTTCTCGGAAACGAAGAAGGTTCCCTCACCACCGCAATGCCTCAATCACTACCCGGAGAAGCTTCTGACATCTATATCAATCTTTTTATCCAGCTTGGCGACCAGGACACCACTCTGCTGCTGGACTTTGCCCGCGCCGAGCTTCTTCGTAAATATTCGCTCCACAGATGAGATACTCTCGAAATCACTATCGTCAAAAGTGGTTACGTTCTCGTCGACTTCTGTCCTTCCCTCACCAGGTAAGATTGCGATTTGAATGTGATTCGACTCGACCGGATGAGGAAACATGTCATCCAGCGCGTTTATGCACATAGCAGCTTCCTCCCGACAAGACGGCAGCGATTCGGCCTCGTGCTCTTAGCCGCTGACGAAGGAAAACGCACAGACACTGTATGAGTGTCGCAGGTTCTGCCTCTCTTTTCGTATGTATGACCGTGAATCGCTGCAACTTAACGAGTCTGCATTCGTTCAGTATATGGATTGTATTGCACCAATCGACAGTGTCGACGACTCTCTGCACTGCAGTTGCTTACCGTGGCCTACAGATAAGACTGTAAATCGAACAGAGAATTCCATCGCAGTCCCAGAGATGCAGCAACGATGGTGTGGAGCTCTGGCTTCTCCCTGCATTGGACTGTATAAGCCCTCTGCTATCATTGGGCTGGCTCATGCGGTGCCATCAAATTTGTACATTTCCTCTTTCACTCCTCAGCTCCACTGACTGTAAAACCACTTCTACATCAACAGATTCTCCAGAGTCCCTGATGCACGGCCAGTCCTACCGGAACCCTCCACTCCAACGGACACGCCATTCTCTTTGCACTACAATTGAACACACATGAACGCTACAATCTGTTCACTGAGCTACCAACATACACGTACGATTTCTTTCCATCGTTTTCTTTTCAGAATCT
>JAUKWC010038942.1:0-105365 GCA_032356245.1 Endocladia muricata
TGGGCAATTCGGAAAGTATCCAAGACTTGGACTTGGGGGGTGTCACCAATGACAGGAGTTGCTATCTGCTCATCTGAAGCGACAGGAGCAAACGGGTATTGTTTTCCGTGTTCAATTTTGCATATCCATCTGCTCATGTGTTTGCAAATGAGCAAATCCCAATCCCTTCTGCTAGCAATATCTTCGCCGACCCAGACAAGTCCCCTTACGTTTCCACTTCGCGTGAAAGAGGTAGCATTGGTCATAACTGCTCTTAGATAACGGAAAAATGACTGGTTTTGAACGCGTCGTGATCCCGCCCGCCCTCTTTTCTGTCCGCAATATACTGACCACAGACCTGAACCTAAAGCACAACAGCTGACACCCTTATCACATCAATATTTCAACATGCTCTCCCCTAATTTCTTTGCTCCGTCCTACAGTTTCTTCCCTGTGTTTCCATCCACTTGGTTTTGCTTTGCTTTGCTTTCGAAGCTCTCCTCCTACCATCTTGCATCTCCAGCATTCCTGATCTTCTTTTCCTTCTTGTTTTCTCACTACCGTCCAACTGTGCTGCCAAATGGACTCAGCCAGCCCCAAGCAGCTGGCGTGTGCTCACCTGCCTTCATCGCCGTTCTCTCCTCACCAGAGGTGAATTCGAAGTTTGAGATCATGAATGCTCACATGTCAGCCTTCCTGCACCTCCTCATCGTAGAAGATGCGTAAGATTGAATAGCGACCAAGAAACCTGCCGTCGTGAAGAGCTCGTAGCGTAACTCTGGCAACGACCTTCGCATTCGTATCGAAAGCAACGAACCTGCCTCTCGCGAGCTGAATACCTGGCAGATGAAGCATATAGTACGTGCAGCGCTCTTAATAGTCTGCCTAAGGCGAGAAGACAGGAGGGTTCTGGAAATCTCGGGCGTGGCCCTGAACCAGAAGAACTATGGGATTTGCCTCATTACTGGCACCAAGCTCATCTTGTCCGAAGACAGCAGGTTTCCGGAGGTAGCTCTGCTTACAACCATTTCTGTTGGCCGGCCGACAATCCTCCAGATTCTCCTATTATTCCACGCGATGAGCGTTTGCCGCTAGTGCGGCGGGAACATACCTGCCGTCGCTCTGAAGAAGATAGCCTAGAGCGAAAATTGTGTCGCGTTTACCGTGGAGCTGCTGGCATGGATATGGACGAAGCTGACGCAGATAGCGGGGGTTTGGGATTGCAACAAGCCAGTCGGACCCTGCCTTCTGTTTCGTCAGCGAATTCAGCACTTTATGGCTTTGAAGTTACGCGCCGACGGCTTTGTACCCGTCGTGCAACGCAGTACGCTGCAAGAAGATGGCGTGGCACGTCTGCAGAAGAGTACGAACATTGTAGTCGCATGGGGTCGATCTGAGGAGAAGTACACGGCAGTGCGAGCGGTTACGAGCTTATTCCTCTCCACTTTGCAAGCCATCGTTAAGACAGAACCGTCGTACTGTGTCAAGCACCGCAGCTCCTGGCCGTATCGGGACCGCTTCCAGTCGCGCAATGGCCGCTTGCCAATGGTCTTTACCAACTTGAGCGGAGATACTCGGGGGGGCTTCGGGGTTCAGCGTGAAGGGCCTGAAGATGATGGCGACCGTTCTGAGGTTATCGAGGTGAACTCTGGGCCGCCGCCAGTCGATTCGAAAGACACGAGACCGCGTCATCGGCATTGGGTGACGCAGTCGAACACCACGCCCGGTGAGGGACCATCAGCCACGCGTACGTGTTCGTTGTCTTTCCAGCTGGAATAGGAGAAGGAGCTCAAACTGTCGTGTAGCGGTAACGAATCGGAGGAAGCTGGGGCACCAAGCCGTAACGGGCAAGCTAGTGAGGCTTTCCAGCCCACTCTCGAGTCATATTTCCTGAAGCCAGAAGAGCACTTTCGTGAAGCACCGAAAGTAGCTGACCGCTCTGTCCTGTCTCCTCTGGCGGAGAAGATGGCGAAGCAGTCGCCATTCGAGGAGAATCCTTCGGCAGACTTTCAGGCTGAGGTGCGCGGGAGGATGAAGGCGAACTGTGCGTGCCCTCAGCTGTAGTTTGCGTAATATCGTCAATCATCACGCTGGCGATTCGAGGGAGTGTCTCGATGGTAAGGTTCAACTGCTGTCGACGGAATCCCATCACATTTCTGACGCACTGCTTGCCAAAACTGGCCACGAAGCCATCCTCTGTCCCGGTCTGCAGTTCGAAATGTGACTTTCGTGTCTGAAGTGATACAGGCCAGAATTTTACGATGAGAGGTGTGACAGTATGAATGCTTCGAAAAGGAGGCAGGGGAACGACCTCATTTTCAATCCGTGGGACGTGTCGATGGTACATGCATGGGTTCAGGGGCGTTACACGCAAAATGCGGGTATAAAAGGATGTGCCCACGTCTCGGACATGCAAATGGCTCTTCACTTCTGGCGGAGGAAGTTACTGTCGGAGATGCAGTTCGCCCGTGTATAGTACCAAACCATTGGTATCTACAGTAATTGTACGCAGCATGGACGAAGTGTATGTAAGGAATCAAGCGGTTTGGAGCTCGGAGAGGTGGCGACAGAAGCTGGCGAAGGGAACCACCAAGACATGATTTGGCTTGAGCAGAAGAGCATCAAGGATATGACGAATTTAGTGACGCAGTATTCGACAACAGCGGAACTTGCGGTGGACCTGTGCAGCGGTATTTACGCGAGTGTAAACTAATGCATACGGCTTCCGAATCATTGTCGTTTCGTTGAAGGCGACAAAATGAAGACTGCATCAGTCCGGCTCTACGGAGCTTAGTAAAGACGTTTTGCGAATTGTTGTGAGCAACGCGCCCGACATTGGTGGCTCCTCGAGAGTTCTGCAGAATAGCACAAGGTACTCGGCTGGCGAGAAACTGTACATGTCTGCGAGAAGAAGGGACGAACTTCAAGATGTTCTCGACGGGTGTCGCCAGCACCAATGTCTACCGAGCTATCTAGTACAGTTTATTCTGGACTACGCCGGGGATCCCATGCTTTCCCAGTGCTATTCCCGGGCGTGGGTAGATAACCAGCCACGAAGGTACCATGCCCTCCTGCACACGCAGGAGCCGTTAATATTGACAGCGGGAGAAGAGAAGGCAAGATATGTGGCGGTGCGTCCGTCGATGGTGAAGTTCGAAGCTGTGCGACCTGGGATGTTTCTGGGGCCAGTTTTCGCGACAAGAAAGACAAACCTCCACTTCTGTGGAATGCTACTGTACGCAAACTTGCGTTAGCACACGCGGCGGAAGGCAAACATCTATGGAGTTGCAAATATGTAGGTAGAAGAAAGACGGATCAACCGGGTAGCCTTTGCCGTGAGAAGGCGAGCCAAGTCCTTTCAGGGCCGGAGGCATAACATCCACATGGTACCGCCATCAATTTTTGTGGACGGATTTGTGACCGACGCTTGGTAATTGCACGGCGATGAGGAGGAGTGAAATATTTGTACCTCCAGACCACGAGACGCAAACGTGGAGCTTTACGAGAATCGAGGGGAATTGTCCTCGATAAAACTACATTCACTGAGCCTCGTCACGATCTGTCGAATCCGTCAGACCCTGAAGGGCGGGGGGATGCTCACGAACAGCGCGGATAAGGTCAGCTTCTATGTATACTGTAGAAATCTACTAAATGGCGTGTAAGAAATCAACGTTCAACGCTACTTTGAAAGGTGCGGGAACTTGTCACTACGAGCCCTGCATACTGTGGCCGCTGAAGCGAAGGACTCAAATACAGTCGAAAGAAAAATCGCCAATGAAAACCGGCAGTTCGAAGTGCACTGTATCAGAAAAAAGAATTTTGAAAACTAACAACAATTCAGACTCGTCCAGGTTCTCTACTTGGCCGGGATTCAATCTGCTCTTATGAAAACACATTAGCAGACGGCAATTATTCTTCAGGCTCAATTCCAGGTGTCTATCTGCTCATGAATTTTAAAATGAGGAGATCCAAGTCGCTGTCGGTGCTGACACCCCCTCAAACCCTGACGTTCGTATGTCTTCCAAACATGAGGTTTTATTATCGTATCCTCCTCAGAACTATGCATTTCCGTGCGCCGTGCCATTTGCCGCCGATGGGACTCGTTCAAACTCCTGTCGCCTTTGGGTCCCTGTCGCTCCTGTCCTACGACTTTC
Source organism: Endocladia muricata (assembly GCA_032356245.1). Lineage (NCBI taxonomy): Eukaryota > Rhodophyta > Florideophyceae > Gigartinales > Endocladiaceae > Endocladia > Endocladia muricata. Next base: position 4,134 of record JAUKWC010038942.1, read on the forward strand.
TTTTCTCCGTGTGTCCACTCTATACCGTCACTCGTGCACACCCCCCAGCACGGAGACTCTTACTCACCTTCTCCGCCTTCCCGTTATGGAATCGATCCTCCTTCCCACTACCGACTGCCTCCCCCTTTAGTCTTATTGTCGGCCCTTTCTCACAACCAGCGTACTTCCGACATGACCGTCAAACTTCCCCTTGTGATCCTGAGCCACGACTCGCTCATGTGGGACGCATGCCCGCAGCTAGCGGTACCACAGAAGCCAGAACCGCAGTCGACAACGGCGAGGGAAGAGTGGCATTCTGAAGCATGCGTACAACCCTACGGATTGGAGTGGCCGTGCCGCAGACGCCGAAGTCGGGGCGCATCTGGCCAGACGCACCATTCACGCGACTTTTCTCCACCGCTCGAGAATTACGATGGTGAAGATTAGGATGTTGGTGCCACGCAATTCGAAGAGCAGTCGGTGTCCTGCCGGAGTTTGTCGAAGGCCCAGTACGAGTCCATCGAAGTCTATGTACATACTTCGCAGACTATAGGGCCGCAGCAAGTGTTTCGCGAGAGCACGGACGCCACCATCGGCGGCTTTCAAGTAAAAATGGTTTAGCGAGACTACAAGTACGACGTTGGCATCTCACTGGTCACCAAGTGACGCTACGACAGCTTCTTGCTACCGGATATTGCGCGCGGGACCATCAAGAACTGCATGGTGTTGCGCAAACGCGGTAATTGTGCCACCGTGAACGGCCTCCAGCCTGGAAGAGAAAAGCCGTCGGGCGGCCCGTCCTCCCGAGCCCGTCCGTGTATGCCTTGCCTGCCGGAAGGGTGGCCAGGGCATGGTGGATACAGAAATCATGTCCGACTCGTCCCACCAAATCACTTCCCCTGAACTGTTCGGCGTCGACAAATCTATCTGTCACAAGTTAATGAGGGGCATGCACGACATGCCAGCTCTGGCCGTCGATAACGACAGAGATGTGATTGCAATGGGTTCGGATCAGACTAGAAAGCAATTACGAATGGCATTCTGCTGCCAGCACCGGGCCCATCTCCTGATCAGCGCTACATACACGTCGCTCAGATCTTCCTCAGACACTCATGCCTTGCGAAAGTGCGGAGTGACCTGATACTTGGCAGTGCGACGTCTGAGAAGCTCGGCCTAATGCACCTCCATGGCTTGCAACTTTGGTCATAGAGCCACAGAGTCGTTGCTATGTTTATCAATTTTCGCGTCCCGAATAATCAAAAACCGGATCGGGATGGAATATTTGACTCCAAACCGTTCGCCAAGTGTACAGCCATGCTCTTCAAAGTCGCCCTAGATTTGTTCGAGAAAAGTGGCGAGAGCCCGGGTATTGCTGACTTTCGGGGGACTAAGGTTTCGAATTGTAAGCTCCTCTGAATATCCGTTGAAGAGCTGTACCTTAGTCACATGCCGCCGTTCTTGAAGAAAGACACCCACTCTCAAGAGGACCTCGATGAATGTAACCGTCCCTGCGCAAGATGTTTCGCGAACAGCCTTACCGCGAAATTTGCTCCTGAGCCCGAGAAGAACACTGACACGGCTCGCGTGACGAGGCAAGCTACTGCGTCTCCAAAATATAGCTCTTACGAGCGACATTTTCTCTGCCAAGTGACTGCAAGGGACTGTGCAGTCGGTGGGTGGAAGGCCTCAACAGCGCTGTTTGTCACATAGGCGTTCTCGAGGAAGAGAGCAGCTGCACCGTTGTCGCAGTCATTGTATCGAGTTGTGGACGTGGATGCAGTCTGGGGAGTCCAGCTGATTCGAAAAGGCGCTCCAGCAGTCGGGAAGATGGGTCATAGAGAACGTCAGGGGAGAGAAGGATGAGAAGAAGAAGTCTAGGAAGATTCACGTAGTCCAGAAGAACATGGGGCAATCCGCGGTATCGCACAGATACACACCGACATGGATCGGAGTAGTCCCCCGATCAACACCGCCGATGACACCTCGGTATCAGCCTACAGCCTGGAAACTATGGACAAACTCGCATACGAGCGTCTGTGTTTCCGGAAAGGGATGGGCACGTCCACCGGCTGAAGTAGCTTAGCAAACCTTCCACCCGAACTGAACATTTTGGAATGCGACGGAATGCTAACTTCCCTGCCGTTCCGAAACGTGAAGTCTTGTAGTACGGCGGTTTTTTGCATGGACGCCAACTTCCACAAAAGAAGTTCTGTGAACTGCCATGTCCAGCGAATGCACGTACCCACTACTCGCAGTTCAGTTCCTGGTAAAGCATCTAGCTTGTACTGCGAATCGTGCAGTACACTGTAGTTCCGCAGCGTACCGTACGTATCTGTGTGTCACATGACGACCTATTGCCTGCCTCACGTGGAGAAGCTTACCTTCGACGCTTCGTACTCCTAGTTGCCTTCCGACGGATTGCGCGCCACTGATCGGAAGACCGCTACGCGCAATATGCGCCGCCTGCGGATCTGGGAAACGGATCGTTATGCTCGGTGATAGTCGGCTGGACTATTTCACTCAGAACCTTGCCGACGCCATATGCCAAGAGATGACGTATAAAACTCCGCGCTGATTTCTCGGACAGTATTGTAAACACAATTGAACGCAAACGAGGACTAAAGTGAAATCCACGTAAGGAGTGGTACGTTGGATGAGTGCTGCTGGATGGCATCAGATTAGTGCGTGCCGAACATAAGATGTTTGAATGTATTGCGGGGCTCATACGTAGTGGTTCTACCATTCGCATTGCGTTTGTGTAGTAGAGCATGCTTCGTGTATCGACCCATCACTAGCTGAAGATGCGCGCACGAATTCATACATCTAGCACCCCATGGTTTGCGCCGAAGTTTTGACAACAGTAGCGCCAGGCTGAGGCCCACAGGCGAATCGGCGTCCTCTCATACGGAAATATTTTCTTCCTACGCTGTACGGCCAACTATCCTTAGAAGCACGTGGGGGGTACAGACGCCTACGCTATAGTCCACCCTTGCCGTAGCCGTGCCACAGCTGACCCGTACAGAACGGGAGGCACATACTTCGTGTGCTCAACAGGTCTTCCAGGTATGACATGAAGCGTAGAAACAGAATAAACTTCGAGTCGACATCAGCGAGAGGTCATAATCACCGTCTTCGTGGCGTTGAGAAGTAAGTGATTTTTAAGATTGGTGAGGTGTCACGAATGGCAGGGGCTCCGATTGGACATGTGAAAAGACATTGGCAGAGGGATGTTGTTTTTCAGTCTACATTTCGCACATTCATCTGCTCACATGTTTTTACATGTGTACATCTCAGCCCTTGTCAGTAGTCTCACCGCCGTAGTATCAATTTTCATTACTTCTCAAACCTCTTTTTCCTGCTATAGCGGTCCCAAAATCGCCCACCTTTCTGGGCGACCATTATTACGGCTAATGCGAAGTCTTCCTCAGCCCATATAGTCTCGCCTGCTCGCCGGGAATGGTTCTGAGACTGGCAAGTAGTTTGTAAGTATGTTTTATTACTCGCTAAGGAGCCGCTTCTTCGTGTAGCTACCTAATCTTCCTCGGTACTTGTCGAAACGGCAATCAAATCCTCCGGGTGATCGCAGGCGAAAACAATATCTCTAGGACTAACCTCCTCTGCTGTACTACTCCTGTCCGCGTCCGAGTCTTCAAACCCAACCACATCCGCGTCGTCCCCACTGTCCGACTCCTCACCTCTTCCATTATTCCTACGACTAACGCGGGCTATCTCACTGGCCGGGAAATGCGATAGCCCTCTCAGTGCGTAGAACATCTGGTCCGGCACACGTTTCCCTTTTGTCGTAAAGTACACATGGTCCGGTATCGTCAACTCATCCGCAATGCGGTCCTCGTATTCAGCCCCGGCGTGTGTGAGATGCGCATGCCCGAAAAACACAGAGTTGGGCGGCATAGTGATCATTTCCATGTTGAGCAACGTCTCGGCTGCCACGTTCTCGCTTTCCCACCCGTACGAAAATGCGTGTGAATAGTCACACACCCACAACGGGAAGCCCACTACCCCGCCCACGATTGCAAAGAAGTCTGGCGTCTCCGTTTTCACTGTCTCGGCAAAGTAATTGTGCGGGGCCTGCAGTGGGCAGTCCCTCCCGGTGAACAAAAACCGACCCCCCGTCTTAAGTGTCAACAGCATCCTGCCAGATGTCCTCCTCAGACCAACGTAGGCGGCAAGCATCCACGCCCCGACGCATTCAGCTGCGCACGCCTTCGCGAAGCCGAAACCCAATTCCCCCTCGATTTGCAAGCTTTCATCACCAAGCTCTTTGTACTGGAGTAGCGGGCGATTTCCAGCTCCCAGGTTACTACGTCCCCGTTGTCTCCCACCTCACTCACAATCAGGTTCCACCAGTTCTCATCCGGCCCGTGTCCCAGTGCATTCTCCCCGTTGAGCATGCTCAGAATAAACGACAACAACTTTTCAACGGAGGAACGCTTCTACTTGGGCGTCCAGATGAAGGGCTCGAATCCTCCGTGTGGAATGCGGCTGTTGTCAGCGAAGTATCCAGGCCACGTGTAGCCGAGGTGCTGAAGCTCACCTTGTCGCTTCTCAAAGTAGGCCTATCTTTTGCCATAAGCATCACCACCGTCTGCTACATTCCTCCAGAAGTGCACCTGAGCCCAGTTGGGCTTCCGGATGTCCGCACCCACATCGATACCCTCGAGGTCAACAAAATACACGTAGCTCCCCATGAAGAACTGAAGGCGATGCATGGCTACGAAGTCCGTGTTGGTGAGATAGGAATCCGCCCGGTGCAGAATGGGTATGTGCATGGGAAGCAGGCAGAGCATAGGTTGTGGGTACGTCGCATTCCACAGCCGCAACATGTCTTCTTCGTGATCTGGCGGGATGACGCATGCCAGATTTTCCCAAGTGGCGGAAATTTTGTCAAACACCAGGGTCTCGTCTGTTGTGCCGACCAGCAGCTGGTTCGGAACCTTATCGTCACACATCTGCGGGGCACCTTCGCGATGGCCCGTTTTCTCCTGGACCACCTTACCCTTCTCAGCCTTCTCTGCGACCGCTCGTCTTGACGACTTCACTGCCCTTTTGACTCCACCAGATTTCTCCGACTGCAAATCCTCGACAAGTCGAGGCGTTGACAGTGAGGAGGGTGCAGCCGTCCTCTTCCCCGTCCGCAAGCACTTTTGTAGCGTGGAGCACTGCTTCGACCTTCGGCGCAGAGACTGCGGGATTGAGTGCGATCACGTGGGAAGCAGGAGCACGCCGGGTAGAGCTGCCTGTAGAAGGCACATCAGCTGGGGTCGTCTCACAAGCCGGGGCGGTGTGCTTGCTCGGCGAGAGAGAAAAGCGCTCAGTTTCCTCATTCCAGAAGCGCAGGCACAATTGAGCTTGTCCAGATCCTGACAAGAATTGTAGTTTCTCTTGGAGAAGAGGCGTAGCTGGTTAAGGTGCAGCTCTTTGACGAAAATTATGAGGAGTTTCGATTGCGCAATCTCAGTCCCCACAAAGTCGTCACAGTTCAGGCCCTTCTCCTCCCCATACTTCTCGGGTAAGTCTGGACAGACCTCGAAAAGCACGTGCGCGCACACGTAGGAAGGTTAAGATTCAAACTTTCGGTCGCGGTTCGCGTTGTTGATGAACCACGACGCGCAAGTCATGAACACAGCTACAACTCGAGCGCTCTCCGGCCAAAGATGCGGGTCATCAAGGTGACTGATGCGAAGCTTCCTAGAATTCCAAGTGTCGAAGGTGAGGTCGCTTAGCACTTTTACGCCACGTGGGTACCGGAGGAAAACTTTGGCTATGCATACATAGCGATGGTAGGAAGACAGGCCGGTTGCTGGCAGCAGAATGGCCTCGAATAAAGCTTCTCCAGTTCCGTTTTGAGTTAACTACAGCGGATCCATGTTATTCTACATGACGACAGCGTGCATGAAGTGGATGAGACTAATGAGGTAATAGAAGAACAATTTATCGATGTGGACGAGTCCGGCGGAGGTGTTTTGCTAGGAGGAGTCCGACATTGTTTCCGTATTCGTCATATAACGCCCATCGTCTCGGCGGACGAGGCATGGGTGAAGGTGCGCGCGAGCCGATGCCCCGCCGTCCGTTTACTCTTTCAGGCGAAGGGCAGCTTGGCGGCGATAAAGACCATCCACCAAATCCTAACCAGCACCTTTTAGTAACACTGTGCCAACTTTGATGGTCTTGTTAGCAATATCCGGTAGCAACGAATTGTCGCACCGTCGCGCTGTGACAGACAGGACGTCAAGGTCGTACTGGTAGCCACGCTCAACCATGCGGGCCCGTGGGCTGTCGATCGTGACGTCCATGCTCTCGCGACGAACGTGCTGCGGCTGTGTGGTCTGCGTAATATATACGTAGACCTCGGTGGACATGTAGGCGGCCTTCGAGAATTAGCGCCACGACACCAGCTGCTCCTCGAGCTCCACGGTAGCCAGATCGGGGTCCTCACCATTGGAAGTCTCTGATCGTGGAGAGCGGTCCGACGATTGGCCCACCGGGCCTGCGGCAATCCGGCGCATGCGTTTGCGTGATGGCTACTCCGATGAAGAGGGCTGGACGTCGGCTTCGGCGCGGAACTCCTCGCCGGTCGACGTCAACTGCGATTCAGGCTGCGATTGTACCCCCGGATACGGCTACGTGGCTGACGTGAGCGAGCCGTGAGTGGAGGTCGTGGCTGGAAGTTTGTCGGTCATTTCGCAACTACGGCACTTCCGAGAAAGGATCAGGAATGGGTATGAAGGAGGAGCCACTTTATAATGGGAAGGCAATGAAGACAAGAAAGGATGAGTGTGCGAGGGAGGATGCACGGGCGAGGATACAGACTGCAAGGACTGAGAGAAGAAAGTGGTATGGTAGAAGGGGTAGGGAAACGACGGCCACGGCAGGTTGAACGGGCACTTTCGGCGGGAATTGTCGTCGCGCACAAAAAGAAGTAGTTCTGAGCATGCCCCAATATCGGGATTTCCCGACTGAAAAATATACGAGATTCTGGGCCGGAGGGGGCATCACGAATGGCGGGAGTCGTGATTACGCATTTGAAAATACATGGGGAGATGGATGTTGTTTTTCAGATTAAATCTCGTACAACTATCTCCTCATGTGTTTTCACGTATGTAGATCTTAGCCTCTGTCACTAGTGACACTTCCCCGCAATCTAAATAATCTACCTATTTCGCCAAGTCTCGTGAAGGGGGCGCCATCTTTCGTAAGTACTGTTACGAAATAGAAACGTGAGCTTGTGGGAGCATGTCGTGCTGTTGGCCGCTGTCCCCCCTGTCCGCAATACAAATGGCACACATCTTCTCCCACAGCACGACACCTCACATCCTCGCGATACTGATACATCGACGCGGGCTTTCCTGCTTTCCTTGCTTTGTCCTTGCCCCTATCCACTGTACTTCTTTTCACGTCGCTTTCCTTGCTTCGCTTGCGACGCTGTACTATTCCCTCCTTGCATCCCCATTATTCCGGTCTTCTTTCCGTAATTTGCTCGTCACCGCATCGTGACCATGCCGCCGACTGAACTCAGCCTGCCTGGGACAGCCGGCGTGTGCTTGACTGCCTTCATTGCCGTTCTCTCCCCGGTCGAGGTGAAGGCGAATATTGAAGTCATGAAGTTCCACGTGTCGTACTTCATGCCATTTTTCATCGCATCAGACCACGACACCTCAATGTCGATCGAATATGTTGCTGCAGTGAAGAGCAAGCAGTGCAAGCCTGGCAGTGACTTCCGCACTTCTACCATGAGCGACGACCCGGTCCCTCGCGAGCTGGGCACCGAGCAGATCAAGCAGATATGGCGCGCGGCACTGCCAATCGTGTTGCTGACCCGAAAAGACAAGAGGATCGGGGAGATCGCGCATGCAGCCGTGAGGCAGAAGAATTGTGGGGTTTCCCCCGCTGATAACGCCAAGTTCATTTCGTCTAAGGTCAGCAAGGTTCGGGAAGTACATCTGCCACGAACCTTTTCTGTTGGCTGCCGAAGAATCTTCGAGGCTCTCACGTTCTTTCACACGATCAACATGTCTCACTCGAGTCGCGGAAGCAAACGTAAATCCTCTTTGAAGAACATAAATCAAATCGGAAATCGTCCCGCGTTTGCTGTGCCTCTGATAACTCCGGTGTTGTCGAAGCCGTGAAACGCAATGGGAGTTTCGGACTGTATGGCTCTATTCGGACCCTAAATTCTGTTTCGTCCGTGCGTTCAGCTCTTTGTGCCTTTGAAGTCACGCCGTAACGGCTTTGCACCCATCACGCAGAAGACCACGCGGCAAGGGAATGGGGTAGCGAGGGTGGAGGGGAGTATCAGCAGTAAGGTAGCGTGGGGCCGAAGTACGGAGAAGGAAGCGGCCATGCGGGCGGCTACCAGTCTGATCTTCTCGGTCTTCCGAGCCATCGCTAGAAACGAAGCTTTGGACAATGTCAAGCAAGCACCGCAGGAACTGGCCATATCTGGACCGCTTTGAGTCGCGCGATGACCGCCTGCCAAGCGTCTTTGCCGACCCGAACAGAAATGCCCGAGAGGCCCTAGAGCTTTAGCGTGAAGCGCCAGAGGATGACGGCGCCTGTTCAGAGGCTACCGAGATGGCCTTGCAGCTGTCAGATCCCGATTCGGAAGACACAAGACGGCGTCGTCGTCGGCGTGTCACACTGTTGAATACCACGCCCGTCATGGGACTATCCGCGGAGCCTCCTTGGTCCTTTCCTTTCCGGCTGAAAGCGGAGATGGCGCTGGACCTGCATGGTAGCGACAACTTACTTGGGGATGTTGTGGCACACGGTCGTACAGGGCAGGCTAGTGAGGCGTTCCAGTCCACTCTCCACCCATTGGTGCCGGAGCTGGAAGACCTCCTTCGTGAAGCACCAGAACCAGTCAACCACATTAGCCCGTCTCCACTGCCGGAGGAGGAGTACGAAGAGTCGCTCCCCGGGGATAATCTATCGAGATACCTTCCTGCGGAGCTGCTCAGCGTTGTGAAGCCGGACTGCCGTGGCCACGGCTCCACATTCCACGACTACCTCAATCATCGCGCTGACGACTCGGGTAAGTGCCTGGAGGGTAAGGTTCGGCTGTTGTTGACAGACCCTCCGTTCAGCACCGGAAGTGAGCAGGGTACAGACAGCTCTATCCATGATGTCTCCATCTACAAGGACATGGACGCCCCTATCCCAACATTTAACGCACTGCTTCCTAAAACTAGTCACAGAATCATTTTCTGTAGTGGTCTAGAATTCCGCATGTGGCTTTCGCGTCTCAAGCGCTACAGCCGAGAGGTGTGCGGAGAGGGGAGTGGCCGGACCAGTACGCCCAGGAGGAGGCGGCAAAAGGATCTCATGTTGAACGTGAAGGAGCAGCAAATGGTCCACGTCCGCGCTCGAGGTCATTACACGCAAACCTCGGGTTTAAAAGGATGTAGCTACGCCTCAGCCACGCAATAGTCTGTTCAATTCTGGCGGAGGAATGAGCCGCTTGAAGTGCAGTTCGCGCGGGTGTTTTACCAAAGTAACGTATTTATGCAGTCTTTGCACTCGGCGTGAGTAGACCATATGGGTGGAATCCAGAGTTTGGAGTCCGGAGGGGTGGTTAGAAGAGCTGAAGAACAGAGTCGCATGAAGGTACTTAGACCCGAGCATAAGAGCATCAAGCACACGAACAAGGTGGGGTTGCAGTATTCGACACCGGAGAACCTTCCGATTGACCTCTTCCATGGTACTTGTCCGCCTAGAAACACATGCCTAGGGCTTCCCAGACATCGCCGTTTCGTGGGGTGCGAAAAGTATGACGACTGCGTCAGTCCAGCTCCACCGAGCTTGGTTAAGGCGTTTTGTCAGAGCGTGGTGAGCACCGCGTGCGATACTAGTGGGTCTCCGCGGGTTCTGGAGCTTTCCACAAGGTATGTGGCAGGCGTGAAGTGAAATGTGTTTTCTGGGGGGGTGAGCAACCCTGCGCATGCTCCTGCTGGGTGTCCTCGATATCAATATCTATCGAACTACATACTCCGGTTCGTTGCAAACTGCGCCGGGGATCTGATTCTTTCCCTGCGCAATTCACGGGCGTCAGTGGACCACTGGCCGGCGAAGTACCGCACCCTGCTGGACACGCAAGACCCGGTAACATTACCGGCCGTCGAAGCGATGGCGAGTTGTGCGGTGCTATGGCTATTGACTGCGGAGGACGAAGGTGTAGGACACGGGGCGCCTACGGACCGGGTCTTTGCGAAGGGAAGGACAATACTCCGCTCCTATGGAATGCGCCTGTATGCATACATAAATGGTCGCACGCGAGAAAAGAAGAAGATCTCCGGGAGTGGAATTTTTGGGGTAGACAAAGAACGTTTCAACCGGGTAACTATTCTCGTGGAAAGGCGTGTAGGACAATACTGCCGTGCAGGTCCGAGGGCGCGGCCTGCACAGCGTGCTGCTTGAAATTGGCTTCCTCGGCCTTGCCAGCCGATAGAGCTTGTATCTCAGGAGACCAGCTGTGTAACAGCGAGCAATTTGCCAGTGATGACGTGGTAGGGACAAGTGGTACTCAGGATTCTGTGCTTGGGACAAAGGAAGAAGGGAAGACTTCTCGGTGGGTACGGGATAGTCGCCGGTCCGAGTTTGCAATAGCCCTTGAACGTATCGACATCTGTCGGCGGTGGTGGCAGAATCGCTCTTGGGTGTGCTTTGTCAGGCGTAGGTATGCGCAGTTGCTCACGGAGGTTGTACTCAGAATTCTCAGAGCTCGCGACTGTTAAGAAAGTCCGCAACTGATTGGAGGTCAAACGAAAAGAACTGCTGGTCCGACGGGAAAGTAGAAAAGCTTCCGTCGGAAGGGGAGCGTGCGCTCAAAGTACAGCCGTGCGGCCCGAACTGCTCGCAAGCGCTCGCTAGCTACTAGGAGAAAGAACCCTCTGAGCTCAGCGTAGTCAATCTCAAGGCGCAAAGGGGCCGACAAGTAAGAAGTCTCCAACATTGGGCGCGTAAATTCCGACGATTGAGGGTGCTCCCCTGTTCACGTTACAGAAGTAGGGCGTAGACGTCTGTTCGCGTGTAGCAACACAAAAAGGAGAACTGTCTCTGAAAAAGGGTTAGGTGGGACCTGCGAGGAGGACGGGTAGGTCCGTGCGCGCGAGCCGAATGGGTTTCGAGCAGATTGGACGCAGTCAACCGCGGATCAGCGTCGGCTGCTAGATCGAAGAAGGAATGGAGCTCTGCATATCCACTAAGAGTAAGGCACCGCAACGCCGGCTAGGTGCATTACATGCGGACTTACGGGTACGCCTAGTATACGTACTAAATCTACCGCCGATGCCAACAATTGGCGCTAACTCTAAATATTTAGAAGTACGGTCAAATAACTAGGTCCGAACTTAATTCTGGCTCAGGTTCGAATAAATCGTAGTAATCAAAATAATCAAAAATACAAATAGTTCGTAATAAATCAAAAGAAATATAGAATTGATTTATCGCAATGCAACTGTTCGGCGCGCCGCACAAAATCGCTGGACAGTAGTCGGCGCCGGCGGCATATCGCGACTTGAGTAAAGCTCACTGGGCGAAAGGTGCTCACAAAATCCAGTGCGCCACAAGGCGGGCGAAGTCCCGTGCAGGTCCGACGCAGAAGTTGTACATCGTATTGGCACCATTATGTGTGGCCGGGTTTGTGAATGACGCGCGGTACTTGCCCGGGGATAAGGAGGAGCGAAATAGAGGTACTTCTAGAGCGCGAGATACAAGCATGGAGTTTTATGAGGATATAGGGGAATTGTCGCAGAGAGTTCTACGTTCACTGAACACCGCTACGGTCCTTCAAACGAGTTTGATTCTGAAGCGCAAGGAGCTGTTCACAAACTACGGGGATATGTTAAGCTTCTAAGTGCCTGGTAGGATCTTCCAAAGTAGCGTACAAGAAAAACAAACTTCATCACTACAGCCCTGTTGGATAACTAGCTCCGGTGAGAAGACCACACGAGAGCAGCTGAGAAACGCTTGAGCTCAGCACAGAGAAATATTGCCCAGACAATTGCGCGGTGTTACGGCCGCTATAGTAGGAAAACGAGGCTTGAGAAGTACTGAAAATCTAGATTACGAGGATGTCACCAGTGACAGGTGCTGAGATTCTACGCAGGTCAAAACACATGAGCAGATGGATGAGCGAAATTTAATCCGAAAAATAGGATCGATCCGCCCATGTACTTTGGCATGTGTAGATCTCAACCACTGTCATTAGTGACACCGCCGAAGTCTGAGTTTTTGTTACTTTCTGGGATGCCCATTTGCAGGTCCTCAGCCTCTGCTTCCGGTCGTGCCATTGGCGCCTATGATACTATGAACGTCCGCAGGCAATGTCCGCGTGTGCATGATGTGACGAGGACCCCACTTCCAGTCGTAGATGCTAGCTGGGACTTGCACTGCTCCCTTCAAAAAAACTGCGGCGTACTTTTTCGAACTTGCTCTTCTTACCAATCCTCCGCGTATCCTGTCCTGCCTGTTGCTCAGCTATACATCGATGGCATCGTCGGCCAGAAGGACGAAAAGGGCTGTACCGATGCGAAGATCTCGCAAGCGCACCCACGAGCACCGGGGGTGGGACGATGATGCCCTGACTGCGTCTGTCGGTATAGCTGCATCGAATCAAGCGATTAGTGCAACTCAGCGGCACCCGGCAGGCATGGTAACAGGGGTTGCCCAGCCCCAAACAAGGCCGGCGCAGTCGCTATTTGGTCCAGGAGGTGAACAAGCTGATGGTTCCACTGTTATGGCGACTCTCGGTGCTGCTATAAATCTGACAGTTCTACCAGGGCGTGCTGCCGGTCAGATGGCTGCTTGTCGTTCGTGTACTCAATCTTACCTCAGCTCAATCACAGCCACCTCCACCATCCAGGCCAGAACTGCGTTGGCTTCGTGCGTCGGCACGCTCAGTTTTGCGTCCCATGCGCGCGCTCAACCACCACGGAGCAGGCAAAACTCATCGTGCGACCCTGCATCCTTCTCGTGCATCGGGGGTGAGACCTTCTTGGTCTCCGCCTCCGCCCATGCCGTCGCGGACAATGGTTGAGACTTCCGCTGTAGCTCGCTCACAATCGATCTTGCGTGAGCAGATGGAAGAACTACTAACCATGCTTGCCAGGCAGACGAACAAGTTCAGCGGGCAGGAGCACTAGATTGCTAGTCTCAAGACAAGCGTGAGCGGCTACCAAGAATAGGTACGGGAGGGCGATCAAGAACCCCTTGAGGTCCGAGTGGGGACTAGGGCACCGCTTACCGAGTTCCTGCGACTACAAGCCGAAGTCAAGAATGCTAAGCAGAACGACGGGAGCATACGCGTGGCTTGTAGGGCTTCCAGTGGCACGCACCAGGCCACAACGCGTGCCGGAACTGCACACGGTCAGAGTCGCAAGCGTTTGACGCATGTTGGGGCGCATTATATTTGTGCTGCCAAGACCATTGAGAAGCAGATTCTGCGATGTCGACACCGTGAAACTGCTGAGCTGGACCTCGCAAGTTCTGTTTCGGCTCAGAATTGACCCGATCGAAGTGAGGCGTGCGTGGCAGGGGAGCTTTCCGGGGGCGGTCTAGAGGGTGTCGTGCTGATTCCAGCGATGGTTCTTGCGCATCGTAAGGAGCGCTGTACGTGCTCCTCCTATGATGAGGGGATGGCTCTGGTTGGAATGGTACGGGCAGAGCTTGGCACCAGGAACTGGTCTCTCCTTGTTTTCGGACGCCGAATCCTGCCTTGAGCGCGAGGACGCTGTTTCAATAGACCATCTTGTATGTGCGAGGATGAGGCAGAAAATCTCTGGCAATATGAGCGCGCGGAAGAGGCGCGCTAGGGACAAGCTATTCCAATGTTTTGGGTATTTCTTCGCAATGTCTCGGAAGACAACGTGCGTATCGGACAGTGAGCGGGCAGAGCGCTCATCTCAGGCACTTGAAGGGCCGGTGAAGCTGATGGGTTCAGAAGAGCGGTAACGAACTCCAAACTTTTTATGGTGGCGACTAAGCAAGGTCGGGGATCTAGCATATGGTGATTACGCTGTATCGACGAAGGTTTGTGATCTTGGGCAGGTTGATGTACCGTTTGGAAACTCTTTGGGGAGGCGTGTCCTTTACGAGTTCCGAGTGTGCCATATTCAAGAGGATGAGACATCCTCGTACTACCCTATTATGCGACTCGCACGCCTGGACGCCTGGCTGGCAACAGCAGTATCCTGCCTGCAGCATGCTGAGGGCCGCGGGGGCCAACGCCAACGCACGTACCGCCTAACGTTTTCCAAGCGCCTGCTCTCGGCAACCGCACAGATGCTATGCAGCGCATGCAGCGATTTATGCCGTATTGTTTCGCAAGAGATGTTTCAAGAGGGTTCTATGGTCCAGGTGGCGTGGCGTGACCTGGTGGTTGAGTGGATGAAACGTCCTCGTGGAATGGAGGGCGAGCACTACTTAGCAGGCTCCTGCAGCAGCCACAAACGTGTTGAAGGTGAGTTCAAAGAACAAATTTTATGTAGCGGTGCGAAGGACGTGATTTTCCGCCAACGTGTTTAGGATACTTCGCGGTGCCGTCGATTGCTACGTTGCACAGGCAGACTGAAGCGAGAGACCGTATAAACCTCGCAATGGCGAGTCTAGCCTGTCACGGATTCCTGCTACAACTTTGGGTTCTCCCCCGCACGCTGTTGTTCGAGCACGGGACAAGTAATTGTCGACGCCCATAAGAGAGAGAACGGAGGAAACGAAACCTGTCTGTTTGTAGCTGACGAAACAGATTGTATCTCTCTTGTGTGTTTCAATCTAGTGCGGAGACAATGGGGTGTTCGTTGCAGGGGAGGTATCGGGTAGAACTGAACGTGCATGAGGGTCTCTGTAGAACCTGCTTATGCAGAAGCGATGGTAGAGCTACTGGAGCTGAGGCGTAAAACAGGCGGATGTGGAAATTTGTCCGCACCGAGTGAGCAGTCTCAGTTATAGAAGAGGCCTTGCACAGGCCAAACCAAGGGGGAGCAGGAGCTAGACGCCCTCCTCGGTCCATCTCTTGGAGCAGGACCGGATTTTCTGTGCGATCTACTTCGTAATATGTAGACCACCCCAAGGGAACGCGGGGCCGAGTGTCATCAACGACGTCAATAGGTGAAATACAATCCGTATACCGAACGAAAGTATATTCGATAGGTTGCAGTGATTCACGATCATACATGCAGAAGAGAGGCACAACCTGGGCCACCCATGCTGTGTCTGTTTGTTCTTCGTCGTCAGCGACCACGAGCAAAGAACTGAATCGCTGCCGCGTCGTCGCGCCGAAGCTGCTATTTGCATAAACGCGCTGAATGACATGTTTCTGCATTTGGTCGACTCGAATGAGATTTGATTCGGGATCATAGTCGTTGCCGGAAGAACATTGCCGCTGAAAACGTAACCGCTTTTGACGATCGTAACTTGGCGCGTGTCACATGTGTGAACCGAATAATTCTGGAGAAGCTCGGCGCAGACAAAGTCCAGCAGCATCGCGGTCCCCTGGTCACCCAGCTGGACAAGAAGATCAATGCAGAGGTCAGGAGCTTCTCCGAGTAGTGATCAGAGAATCGCGGCGGTGCGACCTTTTTGGTTTCCGAGAAGCGTCACGACGACAGTTCTGAATTTATCGGGCTCGCGGAGGTACATTCCGAAGCTTGCCCCGACGAGACGCGCACCGTGCCTGTGGTTTAGATTTCTGTGTGGGGTTGTGACGCGACGCGATCGGGAGACGGAGCCCAGCTGGGTTCGAGCGTCAGCAAGGTTTTCGAAGTGCTGCATTCGGCAGACGGTTTCGTCCATTGGTCTTGCCCGTCGCTTGGAGGTGCGGTGGTATTCTTGCTCGAATGAAGTGTGGGCGTGTTCAAAAACCTTTGCATCTAGGTTTTGTAGACTTCCGATGTTGCGGATGTCATCTCCAAGGTGTGCGAGGAGATGAAACTTGAGGGTCTTGAGCCTGGTCGGGAGGTGGCCTTTAACGATGTGGATCATGGAGGCTTAAAACTTGTTGACACGATCCCCTAGGTAGTCAACCTCGGCAAAGCTCCAATGCTTCTGTAGTCCCTGTCTCGAGCTGAGTATTACAATGTCTCAGTACTGATTGCACGTAGATATGGGGAGCGCGGATTCAGATTCATCACAGCAACAGTCTATTATTTCTGCGATTATTGGCAAGACCATGTGAACAGAATTGTAGGCTTTAGCCTCCAGCACGCCGCGGATTCCGTCATTTCCCTAGAGTCAGTTCAGGCGACTGCCTTTCTCGGAGGCGGAGAAGTCGGCCTGTAGGCCGGGAACGTAGAAGTCTGTCGTAATAGCAGCGGGAGCTGTGTTGTCTCCGCGAAGGAGAACTGTGTGGACGGTTCTGGACTGTTCCCGACTGTTACGGGCGGAAGTTGGTGCTGTGAATAGGACGTGGGAGCCGAGCCTAAGAAATGTGCCCGTTTCGAGTACCTTGGAAATGCCAAGGTGGAACTTATGCAGCGGTTCGAAACCGGGATTGGAGTGCGTGTCGAGATAAGAATTAGACGGAAGCAGGGGGCATATTTCCAGAGAGGATGGAAACCTCCGCACGGCTAACGTGTCGAGGCTTTGCTGCGCATGTGCGGCAGCAGCTCGTGCCTCAGCTGTCCTGGACAGCAATTAGTGACCGGCGACGTTGGTCTCGAGGACGGCTAATTTTCTGCGAAGAAGGATGGTGGACTGCATGGTGCACGGCGGGAATGAGGCGGACGACTTGAGGAGCTTTGAAGGTACTCCGCAACGGTGGCATGGATGTCTGGTTCTCATGCCTGATCGGGTGCCGATGATGTACTTTGCCTCAGGTATGTCGCAACTCTACCTACTGAGGACTCGGTGACATTTCCAGAAATGGTGGTAGTCATCAGAGGAAATGAAGCGTACGAGGGCTTTTTCATACAGAGGCAAAAGCAGAAAGTGCAGGGCGGGGTGCAGTATGAGGGATTTGGTGTGTGGTGCGCGAGAAGTCGAATAAAGGTGGAAAGACGTCAAAGTGGCTGTCATCCACAGTGGGGAAGATCTGGACACGAGGACAGCCAATGACGGTGTGCCGGGAGAATTTGCAGCGTCGGCGGAAAGCGGCAGTGAAGTTGCGGAGAGTGAGATGCACGGCTTAGGCAACGAGGGCGCTGTTTTTAAACGTAGTGGCCGATTTATCCGTATAAATCTGTATGCAACCTACACACGAGTGGGTCCCCGACGTCCTGGTGTCTCAGGTGACCCCTCGAGCTCGCAACGCATGAGTTCCTCCTTGAGGTCCTGACAAATTTGTCGGTGCACGTCAGTCTGCAGGGGGTGCACGAAGAGATGCGTGTCGCTCTGCAGGGGGTCACCGTAACGGCGGAACCACCGAGGCTCTATGTTAGCTTGCGCTATTTGCTTTTGCAGGATCTCCGGAGTGTCCCGGAGGTTTGCAGTTCCGAAGCACGTAACGCTGTGGTCCAACACCCAAGTTGCGTCGAAGCCCTGATGGAGAATCTCCTTCTCGACAGCAGCGAGTGTGAGAGAGCGACGCTCTTGTGAGGAGCGAATGCGGTCTCCAAAGCGCGCGAGAGAGAAGTCAGGATTCGTCTGGATAGGGATGATCTCCTCGACCATGGGCGGGCCGGTAGTCCTCTCTACTTTGGCAGGAGAAATTGCAATAAATTGTATGAGGAGGTTGGTCTTACTTGTGGTCGGTTCTGCATCAGGATGACACAGGAATGGGAGGAAGAGAAGCAGACGCGTCGAAATCTCATCAGGAAGGATGCTATCATCGTAGCGGATGGGAGATCCGGGGGTGGATGAACCTTGCTGAGAAGTACGGACGAGCTCGGCTGGTCGATGGTTTGGGAAATGCCACTTTAGCTCGTGTTTGGAAGAGGAGTACGTGTCGGAAGACGAGCAGACGCAGTGCCGAAGTTTTGGAACGCATATTAAGAGACGGCAAAGATAGCTGGAAGGAGAAGGGCTGGCGGGAGGAGTGAGAGACAGAAAAGGTAGGACGATTTTCATGGGTGGAGCTGTCCTCGTTTTTTCACTAAGTACGATACAGTAGGTCCACTCGCGGGCAGTCCCGCGCCCCTGCAACCTAGTGCACGTCTCGTGGACGCGGGAGTAGTCAAGGTGGAAGATGGGGCCTATCATTCGACATACACGCACGATATTGGCTGTGTCGACAAGGGAACATCATGCATTCGCTGACCTCTACTACGGCGGGAGCTGGGAGTCGAAATGCAGTGATACTGTAATACCCCCAATTGAAAGATTTCCAAACTTTCGTACGGTCTAGACTAATTTCAAGGTACGGCGGGGAAACCGTGGAACGCAAGAACCTACCACAGGAACTATCTAGACCGCTACGACGCTAGACGCCACCTCGTCAGGTCTGCAAAGGTACCCTGTCGCCAACAGAAAGTACTGAGGGACGGTTATCTCTAGTGATGCGTCAGCGTGCACAGGTAAGCAGTGCGTATTCGAAACGGTATTTGCACGGGCGCAAAGGGTTTGGGCAGGATACACGGTGTGGTTGAAGAGTGGTGAGGCGTGTAGTGTTCGACGCGATGCGGGAAGTGCAGGCTGTTGGAGGAGGAGTGCGACGGGATCTGGGGAGTGCGGGCTGTTCCAGGTGGAGAGGGTGAGGGGCTGCGGGTGATAGTGGGGTGCGATATGCGAAGTGGAAGGGATGGTGGGTGGGATGGGAGGCGTTATCGACGAGTGGCGAGGCGTGGGGTATGTGATGCGATGGGAGGCGCGCAGGCTATTGGAGGTGTAGAGGGCGAGGGAATGCTGGTGATAGTGACGAGTGGTGTACCAACTGGCAGGTACGGTGGGCCGGATGGGAGGCGTCATTGAAAAGTGGCAAGAGGTGTGGTGTGTGATGCCGTGCAGAGAATATGGGTAATTGGAGGTGGAGGGGGCGAGGGAGTAGGGGTAATGGAGCGGCATGACGGCGAAACCTTAGGCCCTCGCAGGTACTCTACAAGAGCTAATCACTTGGCAGTGGGTGAGTGTAGTAGAACCGGACCGGACGGTCACCACGCGCAGTGAACGTTCGGTTTTGTTTCCGTTAGTGCTATGCGCAGCTGCACTTTTCGCAGTTCCCAATGCAGGAAGACTGCATTGGAAACTGCGAAAAGTGCGGTTGTGATGCAGTACAACTATGGATGGACTTCCAAACGTCCCAGTACGCTGCACAGTATGACCACATCCTGGACTTCGACAGGCTGTAGTATATCAGCTAGTATGGCTAGACCAGGAATTTCGACAAGTGCAGTTCGAAGTCTAGTAATAATAGACGTGGACGTCCACTTGGGGGGAATCCGAGATTAGTATTATTGGATCCGGACGTCCACTTAGTGGAAGTCCGAGTCTAGTAATACTCGACTCGAAAATCCACCCGGGGGAAGTCCGGGTGCGGTATTACTGGACCTGAAACTGCAATATATGTAGTAAACCACGAGTATTACTAGGCCTTGTACTGCACTCATTGGACGTCTGTATCCATGTCCGGAAATATTGACGCTGGCTAGCTGCATCACGACGACGGGCCCATGCGGCTGGTGATGGCGGACGATCCGTGCATCAACGTCTGGTTGCTGCCAATCCACGTACAGATTGAAATTCGAGCGCGCTGATACCTTACTTTGCAGGGTGCCATCTCCATTTGATGGCTGCAGTCCATTCTGGATCGCTACGCCCCCTTAAGCCAGCGTGAGTGCAATCATATAGTTCAGGACATCTTACACGCCGACCAGCCTCAGACACTCGTATGACGGAATCTAGGACACGGAGATGGAAACTACAGCCCGGAGAGTACCTGCTTTGCCATGCGACAACGTTTGTTTTAGCATCTCAATTTTACTTGCCTTTCGAACCTCGCTTAATGCAACATCAATCAGCGCGGAATCCAGGATTCCCGGACTTTGACGGCTGAGTGGAAGCTTTACCCGGTTGAGGAGCTGTTTTCATTAACTGCCAGCTCGTCCGATAAGGACCATGCCCTCGGAGAAGGGTCCGAGTGAAAGCCAGGGAACCTCCTCGTCACCTGGGTGGAACACGAGGGGAAAGCAGTAAACCTGGAGCTGTACATCGCGCGCTACTCCAGACCAGCGTGCCTGGTGGTACCAGGTCGTCTGTTGAGAGGGATTTGGGTCTGGGTTTTGCGAGGGCCCGTTCGGCTGGTCGTGTGGGTCCGTCAGCTTGCGTTGTACGTCGGTCTGAGAAAAGTGCCAGGCTGAACTTTGTTCACACCTAACACCGGGGGTTCGTATTCGCTGCCTCGGAAGGACTGCCCGCAACATCAGGCGCACAATGACTTCCAGGAGACACTGAAAGCGGAAACGCTTAGCGTCTTTATGATCGTCGGCGGGGCCGTATGCTTCCGTTTGTGTCTGTCAGACACCCTGCGCGTGTTTTTACGTGGGGTGGAAAACGAGGAGCTGGCAGCTGGAGGGCTGGTCAAGATGCGAGGTATCAATGTGCCGCCGAAATCTGTTTCCCTCAGGTACGGACATCCCATGCATGTCGGAGCTAGACGTGAGGACCGTATCGCGGATAACGTGGCTGTATGGTACCATTTATACTTCACGCCCGGAAGGGAAGGGCGTGCTGGACCTTGTATTCCACGCACCGAGAGTGCTATTAAAGCTTCTAGCCCCCGAGATTGCCCTCGTCAGCGGTAGACAGAATAGAAAATCAGGGGAGCTAGAAACTGTCGACAACGCCAACGAGGGAGGTTTTAAAGACTTCGAAGTTGACGAGATTGGTAGGACGGACGAGCCCATTTCTACTGGTACATGTGTCGCCTCCGACGACCCCGAGTAATTGATTGCCATTGCAACGAGTACCGAGGAAGACTCGGTAGCTCCACGGAAATGCCACCGAATAGCGTTCGGTGAGACAATCTTCAATGCTATATGTGTGTGCAAGTATCAGTTACGGCGGGCACATCAAAGTATGGCTGCTGGGGCAGAATCGAGCTCAGGAGCGCGAATGGTCGCCCAGAAAAGTGTGCGATGGTCGGGGCACTGTACCGCAGAAGAAACGTTTTCGGAGTAAGCAGTTTGTAAAATTGCCAGCTTGTCCCTAACGACAGGGCCTGAGATCTGCTCATGAGAAAACACACAGGCGGGTGGATGTGCGAACCATGTTTTCGTCTATTTCCACATCAGCAGATCCCACCCCTTATCCGGAGTGACCTCCCACGAATCCTAAAACCTACTTGCTTCTGATCCCCACGAGGTGAAATCCTACGAACTCCCTTCGACGTCGATTCGCGCTTCCCTCCGTTTCTGCATTTCATGTGATGAGAATGAGATCTGTGCAACACGGAAAGTCTGCACCTGTCGTCATGCCAGGATCAGGTATACAGTAGTACAACTACGGCAAAGGTAGAGCGAAGTATTAATGTCAGTTCTGGCCTGGGAGTTAAAAGGACACGTATTTGTACAGCCTAGAAACAAGTCATGTCTCCACGGAAGGATGCCGACTCATCTATATTCCTTACCCTTAACATGCAAGTGGCACACCTTCATCGCAAACGACGCGATACAATATGTCTACACTTGTGTGCGCATTGTTTCATAGCAACGGTACGAAGCACGAAACAGGCTCTGTTCCGCGGACGCAATGCACAGCGCAGAAACACACTCTTTCAGACTTGTGATACAGTTAAACGTCTTCTTCCCGGGTCGCATCAAATTGACGCCGTCCACCAGCAACCATGCAGTCCGCTATTTCTTACGCAAACTACAGGATTGTACTATTTGGCGCCCCACTATGGTTACAGTAATGTCTAAGATGTCAGCAAATCGGCTCACCGTTCTTCTGCTGTTATATAATCACGTCATGATCCAGGGTAAGGCAGTATAGTCGAAGAGAACCCCGCATAATTCTCAGTTTTCTAAAGCAGCAAATGGTGCCTACAGCGGGCAGTGGTTTTCTTTGTACTGGTTCGCAATTCTCCGGGAGTTAGTTCATAGTATGGAAGGCCAGAGGTGAGCTCATCCGGTGAAGGATGGTTTACGTCATTGTGCGTTATGGAGGTACGCAAGATGAGATACGGAGCTGCAGTATACTGCGTACTTCGCAGTACGAACAGGATATATTTGCCGGGAATGAGCTGTGGCTAGTGGGTGCGGACTGTCACAGCACCGGCCAGCTCAAAACGTGCAGTATCGATCGAGGGTGCACTCGGTTACTGCAGCCAGCGGAAGTAGGCATCCATTTCACAACATACAGACGTACCTGCAGCGTGACGAACAGGAGTGCCATCATGCAAAATCGTGACGAAGCTATCTGCTGGGATAATTCCAAGGAACCTTGCATTCTGAAGTGTCTATTGGAGCAGATACCTGTTGGAGGTGCAGCCAAGTTGGCCTTGTCGATAGCTAAAAGTAGTTAACTACGAATCTTTATTAGCGTTTTCGATATCGGTAAAGCTCCCTTGTCCATCTCCGGAAGCGCTCTATTCGCGGCACTTTCTGCTCTACAACAGAGTCGCAAAAGTTCTGAGTCCTCTGAAAACAGTCCCGACGGACAAAGGTGGTCCAGGCCTACCTGTTTATATGTATTTTTGAAAGCCTGATGCGTAGTGAGCATTGGGTTGTGTTTTAATTTAGATCATGCTTGGGCTCGCATGACACTAATCGTCGTCCCGAAAAACCGGTCAATTATGTAATACGTATGTCCACTATGCTAGTTACTGCATCTGCAATTCGTTTTACACACATATATACTATCAGAACAGAGGCCAGCGTATTCCTTTGCTCTGAAACCCTGGAAACTCGAGGAGTTCGTCCGGGTATGTCACAGCCTCACTGCCTCCCAACAGCATACTCAGAGACCTTCGAGTAGATACTAAGAACAACGAAAGTAGAACTTTCCTTGATCCTTCATAAGTACCCGATACTTGAGCTCGTGTAGGCCCGTATGTGCAATGGACGATAGACTTTGCCACACTTCTACTTCAAGAGCCAACGGAAGCCGTACAGAGGAAGGACGCCGATGTGGTTCACGATATAAACTAAACGTTGCAAAGAACTCCGTGTCATGTAAGGTCTTTAGTTTCATAAGCAGCTGGTCACAAGATTTCAACGTTTCCTCATTTACATGACCTCTTATGGATCTGCGACCCGACTGGGAAAATTACAAGCGGCAGAGATGGTACATACCTCACCAGGAACAGTCCTGATCATTTGTGACTTGCATTTGGCACACATGTCCCTCAAAGTGATAGGGTACCCTTCTCGTAGTTTACACACCTGCGAGTCGAGTTCAAAGATATCAAGCGAGAGAATCAGACCCTCCGTACGACTCGCCGTATTTTGAGAGGGGCCCAGCAGGCCATGCAGAGTGCGAGAGCTGGGCGTGGTCGGAGTCATAGTCATAAGGCTTATGTGGGTGAAATATATGTTGGTGTTCCAAGACCGCCGGAAAGCAGAATGTGGATTGGTGCCGACGTAAAACAGCTAGACTGAACGCGCAATCTTTTGTTCCCGTCTGGTACTCGGCGGGTCGCAGTAAGCTGCGTATAGGAAGAAAGATTATCACGCCCGGTCTGCGAGCTGTCGTGCGGATTTTACGGATGGATTTTGCCAGTGGTAAAGAGTAATATAGACGTTCGTAGTACGACGGGGCAATGTGTCTTCCTGCACTGATATCTCCTAGGCTTGTCTCCGGGAACTGTTCATTCTTCTTTCTAGACGCCTAACCGCGCCACAAGCGCAGAGAAGGTGATTCGGTAGCCTATCCTTTACGTGCAGAGATGAGACAGACAATCCCTATCGTCGTGAACGGGGGGAAAAGAGATGACAGAGAGAAGCTACTCCTATGACTTGCATATTCCTTGTTGAAATCATGGAAAACCACATTTGTAGACGGTACCAACCAAACTGAGCGCTCCTCACAAGCCTTTCAGGCTGCGGGTGAGGCTAATAAATTTAGAAGGCGCGGGACAAGAAGCGTGCAGCCTATCGTCAAGCCTCAGGACGGTCGACAATCTGGCAGTTCGTAAATACTCCGTCACAAATGAGATTTGTGGTCTTGGCGGCGGTGGCATACTGTTCCGAAATACTGTAGGTAAACATGTCATCAACGGGGCCGTACGGTACAAATCTGAGCTGTACGGGACGTCTACGATCCTCTCAATCATGCATCTTGCACACCTGCACGCTTGGCTGGAAACAGCAGTACTTGATCTGGAGCATACTGACGGCTGTGGTGGCCAGCGCCGATGCCGTTCCAGTTTGACGACTTCCGGGTACCTGATGGTGACAACCTCCCAGACAGTAAGCACTGTCGGACACATTTTCTGCTTCCCTGTTCCGCAATAGATGATTCTGTTTTGTTCGACGGTTCAGGAGGCGCTGTCGGAATCTAATAGTGGTGGATTAGAACCGTATGCAGAGGAAGGTCGCGAGAGATTCATGGCGGTCACCGCCGCAAGTAGCTACGAACAAGCTGATAGTTGTTTCACAGAACGAGCTGTAAGTGGGGGGGAAAAAGGGGTTTTCTGACACCATCTGGACTATGCTCAGCCTTGTCGTTGATTCGGGCGATGTACTCGGAAACTCAAACGAGGGACTGTGTGAGCTGCGCAACGGCGCTTGTGGTCTGCCACAAATTCCAGTCACATATATGGGTCTCTACCTGCTCACCTTCGTTGAAGGAGAAGTTGAGTAACTAGCTCCACCCTTCGGAAAGCAGGGCGGTAAGCTCTTCTTGTGTGTTACGAGTTTCTGCAACTGAACCCGGTTATCTTTTCTTTATTTTGGTGCAGAGATGTTGTCATTTCCAACGGAGGTGAGGGCGGAAGTGGGACTACCCCGCCGCCACGGTCGTCGTAGAACCGCTTTACGAGCGGCCATGGTAGAGCGAGAGAAGTTGAAGGATGAGAGGGGAGCTGTGGAAATATATCCACACCACATGAACTGTGGCAACGATAGCAGACGCCTCCCCGGCCGAGTTGCAGAGAAATAGGGGCGTCGCTTCTTCGCGACTACATCTCCGGGAGCGGGACGGGACTGTCAGTGTGATTGACGCTCTCATCTGTACAATAGACCAGACGGTGAATTCCACAGATTTATGTCCATGTGTACAGAAGAGCGAAAGAATCGAGGATGGCCAAACAGTGTCGGTGTGTTCTTCGATGCCAGCAGCCAGGAGATCGAGCCTGAATAGCTGTAGTTTCGTCAAGTCCACGCTCCTAATTGTATGAACGCTCTCAATCACATGGGTTAGGGGATTAGGCAAGCAGAACTACATCGAGGTCGGGAAAGTGGCCATTGCTGGAACTACTGAAGCCGTCGAGAACGCTTGCATTTTTCAGATTAGTAATTGGGAGAGTGTCACCTGGGTGAACCAAATATTACTTCAGAAGCTCGTTGCGGACAAGTCTCACCAGCACAGTAGTGTTCTGGCCTCCAAGCTCGACGAGAAGGTCAATGCAGATACAGAAAGTTCCTTCTTGTAGTGCTTAGAACATTGGGCTGTTAGGCGTCCGTCTTTGTTTCCAAGAAGCGGAATCGGAAGTATTCTGAAGCGAGCATATTTGCCGAGGTACAGTCTGAGGCTCTCCGTGATAATAAGTGCCCCATTTCAGTCGTTTAGATTCCTGCGTGGATTTCTACTGCGATGTCGTTGTGCGAAAAAGACGTGTAGATGTCGAGTGGTAGCAAACTTCTCATAGTGCTGGATTCGGCGTACGCTTTCGTCCATGCCTGTCACCTTTCGCCTGGAGGTACAATGGTAGTATTCCTGGAGTGTAGTGTGAGGGTCTTCATACACTGCAGCATCGAGATGTTGCTCGCCAGCGAGATTCCGCTTATCACCTGGAAGGTGGTCGAGGATACGGAACTTGTGGGTATTGATTCCTGCGGGGTGAGAGTCCCCGCAGGATTGGAGCGTAGAGGAGTTGAACTTATTGATTCTGTCCTCTAGGTTGTGGAGCTCAGCAAAGGTCTTATGCTGTCCGAGTCCCTGTCTCGATCTGAGTCTTAAATTGTCTGAGCATCGAGGGCGAGTACATGCGAAGGGTGATGGGCCAGCTTCATCACATCAATGGTCAATTGTTCCTACGACAGTGGGAAGAATCAGGCTAACAGCCTTGGAGACTTTGGCCTCCACCATCCCGCGAACTCCTCTACTTGTATAGAGGCCGTTGAGACGACTGCCTTTTCCATACGCAGAGACGTCGAAGTGTACGCTGGGAACGTGGGAGTCTCTTTGCATAGCAGCCAGACGGGTATTAATGTTGATGATGGGAGTTATGCGGTCGGTTACGTGCAACCCATAGTTGCTGCTGGTAGAAGACTGTCTTGTGAATAGGACGAGGGAGTCAAACCTAAGACGGAAGCGGGTCCCAGTCGGCATGGAAATGCCAACGTGGAGGCTGTTCAGCGGTCCGAAACCAGATACGGAGTTCATGCCATGACGAGAGTGATACAGTTGTAGTGGCCTCGTTTCCGCAAAGGGTGGCACTCTCTGGAGGGGGGACGTAGAGATGGCGTTTTGCGTCTGTGTGGTCGGAGATTGTCCCCAAGCTGGCCTCCCCCTCCATGGAGAAGCAGTGTCATCGGCCTGCAGACCGGCTGTTGTGTACCGAGGAAGCATGGCGGACCGTCGGTAACGTGGCAGAATTGAAGCCGAAGAAATGATGGGACGCGACAGGACTTCACAGCGGCGACAGGTTTGGCAGGTTATTGTATGTGAACGGCTACCGTTATTGTCGATTGCCTCGGATGTGTCGCCATAGTAGGCGGTGAGGACTGGGCGGTACTCCCGGAAACGGTTGGAGCTGCCCGAGAACACAATGCCTACGAAGGCTTCGACATACAGAGCTGAGGGTAAAGAGTGGAGAGCAGAGTGCGGTACGCAGGTTTTGGTCTCTTCTGCGCGCGTAGTTCAACGAGGGGGAGTGACATGAGCGTCTCTGCCGCCTACGACGGGTAAGACCGGGACAGGAAGACGGGCGGTGACATTGTGTGCTTGGGCATGATACAGAGTCGGGAGAATGCTGCACTGAATATGAGAAGAGTGGGATGTATTGGGTGGTCCACAAGGGCGATGTTATGGAGCGTAGTGGTGGATTAATCCAAACAGATCTACATGCAACCTACACATGAGTGGGTCCATGATGTCCAGGTATCCCAGATAAGCACCCTTCACCTTGCTAACAGCAACTTCTTCTTTAAAGACGCACCAAACTTGGCTATGTACTTCAGTGTGCATGGACTGCGTGAAGAGGTCCCTTTCGCTATGCACGAGGTCACCACAAGAGTATTAGTCGTGAAACTCGGTGTTCGCTTGCGCTATTTGCTTTCACAGAATCTGTACAGGGGCACGGAAGTAGGCAGTTCCTCAAGATGTACTGGTATTGAGTGATAAACGAGTTGTGGAGAAGCCCTGATGGTGAAGCTCCTGCTCGAAAACAGCGGGTGGGAGTGAGCGATACCTTTTCGAAGAGTGAATGCCATCTTCAAATTGCGCGACAGAGAAGCTTGCAACCCTTAGGGTGGAGATGATCTCATCAACGGTGTGCCAGCCAAAATCCCTTTATCTGTACAAGGGAGCTACTACGCCAGTTTAAATGGGAGGATCCGTCTTTTTGCGCTTGTCTTGGCATGCTAGTCGAAATCAACATGCGAGAGCGAAATGCAGAGTGGCTGGTCCCCGTCCTGGAGGGATATTGTCCTTATAATGGACTGCAAGATTTGGAGCGGGACAAGTTTGCGAAGAAATACGGACGAGCTCAGACAGAAGCTCTACTCGGACCTGGAACTGTAACTCGCGCTTGGAAATTGGGGACATGTCAGGAGCCGAGCTGACGCACTGCCAAACCTCGTGGTGCATATTGACGAAGTGCAAAGCGGGGTGCAAGAAGAATGACTGGCGGCATGAGTGAGAGGATGAGGAGCTACGGCGCTTTCCACGGGCCATGCCGTGTTCTGGCGTTTACTCAGTGAAGGCCGACATTTCAGCTTCCGGGCTCTCCCGCGAGCACGGAAGCTACTACACGTCATCATCACATGAGAACTTTTACGGTGCGAGTCTGTCCTGTCACTTGAAACAAAGTTAAGTTACTTTCCATCTGGGCAAGCGAGCATCATGCTTTTAACGACTGCTACTAGAAAGAGAAGTGGGACTAAAAATACTATGATCGTGAAATAGCGCTCATGGAACGATTTTGAAATTCATGCTCGGTTGAGGATCGATCCGATAAACCATGGCGAGATTTCATAAGACGGGAACCGGGCGGGCTCTGTCGGGCCTGAGAAACGTGACAGCCTACTTTGCCCGATCCGCAAAGACACGGAAACGTCAAACGATGTTACTAGGGGAAGTGTGTGGGGTCCGTGTAGTGCAGCTGCGTGTGTTCGGGAGCATCCCGACTTAGATCGAGTAAATGCATCGGATTGAGGATATTAAGTAGGATGTATGGTGCCTCTGAAAAGTAGCACGAGACAGAAGGAAGACACAATGTAAGACCTGGGGTTCATTGGAGCAGTAGCAGGGGATCAGGTACTCGGCATGGCGTTCTGGCTCGACGATGCCGTCTACATCCCATAAAAATACTACCCATATTGCAGCACTGAAGCTTAGTAGAACCAGACCGGGTCTCCGATTCGTGTAGCTCGACGTATAGTAGAACTGCGTTTGACAACGCGCAGAGTGCAGTGGCGGTGCAGTGAAAGTAAGGATAGACTTTCACACGTCGCAGTACGTCACGTGGAATAGCTGCACCGTGGACTGCCATAGGCCTTAGTATCTCAGTTAATTCCATATGACCAGATTGCTCGAGACTGCAGTCCAGTCACCACTAGTACTAGCGACGGACGCCCACCTGATGGAAGTCCAAGTGAGGTGACATTAGATCCGGGCGTCTACCTCGAAGAAGTGCGGGTCTACCGTTACTGCGCATAGAACTGCAGTATAAATTATATGCCATGGTTATTACCAGAGCTCTCACAGCACTGAGGGAAAGCGCGCATCCATTTCGTGAACTACGGATGTGCTATAGTGGGTACTTTCGTTCTCTGCTCAATACATTTCCGTCTAAAGATCATGCCAAAGGATCAAGAGATATTATCGTAGCTTTTCTCCTTACGATGGACATACTGATAGCCGTAGAGGAACTAATTCTATTGGGTATCTCGCTCTACAATTGAGGAACGTTCCGTGTACCATAGATGTGTGTCCCTTTCCTTTACGCAAGCTACGAAATGAAGAAGAAGAATAGCTTCGGGGATCTGCAGACGTATGAGATCTGCTCGCGGTGCTCTACTTGCCAACCTTCAAAACCACCCGACACTGATATCATTGCAAGTATCCGTTTTATTCCCAACATGTTTTGAAATGTGGGGCTCCAAGCGAAGTCGCCGATTCGGTTCGAAAACTCCAGTATAGATAATCATTTCCATCGGCCTCACCTAGATGTCTTATAAGCTCGACAATTCCGATCGTTCTTTGAGCAGGTACTTCGATACGAGGATGTTTGCGTTCACCATTTTCTGTCCCCGACCAGTGCAGTGAGTTCTCTTCGTTCTACAACAATTCCCTGATCGTTGTGGCGCCCCGCTGAGTCCATCGTGCTTTCACATCGCCAAAATCTTCATTTCTGCTCTTGGTACAACACCACTGCAGCAAACGTTCGACTGCGGTTACAGACATGTTTTAACGCCCTCTATGCGTTCCGTGGTATTAAACAGTTTGGTGCTATCCACTGCTCCTGTAGAGGAGAGGAAAAGTGCTCTTTCTCGTTCGATATGGGTTCCTTCGATGTTGGCCCGAGAAAATTGAAGATCCTCGTGAAAATACAGTTCATTTTGCCCGAGCAGGATACTAATATCGAGAGGGGAGGTGTATCGACGAAAGCAAATTGTACGAAATGCCTAATGTAGGCGATTGGGTGCAGCATATGAAACTATCGTTGGTTACTTGGCGATTTCATAATGTGTGTAGGTAATTCTGGCTATGGCACTGCCAGATCTTCTTGTGGCACTATATATATAAAAAGGCTTCAAAACCCAGTGTAGTAACGTGTTCAAAATCCCAACAGTAGCACTATGGTAGCTTTATGAGGCGCCGAAAACATGTTTTCAGACGTGTATGCCGTCTATCTACCGGCGTGCAGAAGGTGGCTATGCACTTGTCGAGTTTGTACATTCCAAATTGCACGTATGGGCGTAGTCCGGAGCTTTCGAAACAGATTACTGGAGCAACAGTGCTACTTCTAAGCGAACTTTAAACAGAACTCTTCTCACAACCCTGCATGCAATACTGTCGGCCCGTCTATATTTGTCGTCACATGTCGGACGGGAAGATCCGAAGCGGAACACGAGCAAGCTCATAAGGAATGCAGAGGTGCTCAGTGCAGTTGAGGTAATGGATGGACTCGGAATTTCAATTTTTGTTATCCGGACGGGTACTGAACCTGTATACAACAAAGTCCGATTTCGGAAGAAACGCACCGTTTCTTAAGTCCACTCGCCGTATGTGTCTGCTGTGACCAGACTACTCACACGAGTAGTTAACCTCGTCTTGCTTCCGTTATTGATAAGCGTCTACAACAATGCTCGTCGCTATCTATGCCTACGTTACGTTGATGCGGTCTGGACGTCCCGGAACTACTTTTCGAGGCACCTACATGCCACTTACTGCAGGCATTTTCAATTTTAAACGCCACCAACGATATTCCACTTTCAAAGTCTGTACCGCTGTACCGACATTTAACTCTAGACACCGCTTTAAAAGTCAAAACAGGTCTCTCTGCAGTGTATACTGCGAATTGAACGTCTGTGCAGGGTAACATTTTTTCAGAAGCAGCATAGCGGATTTCAACCTCTGGCTTCTGCCGTCTGTGAAACCAACTTCAACCTATTCTGGGGCAGAACTTGTAACTGCATTGAATATTTCAGCCCCTCATTTGCCATGGATATTTAAGCACCGAGTTCTCGTACCGAACTCTCTATGTTGATTTCAAAGCTATTATGCTTATGCGTTCGTCGAAGATATAGGATGAGAACCTCGGGCTATAGAGTTTCTCGTTTATGTAGCGAAACCTTAAATCGACATAAGGAGGGGTGAGCATTATCCCAGACTCTGGGGTCCCCTCCGAAGGGGACAGTCCCTATTACATAACAAGATCTCTGTTTCTTGCACGGTGGTGCGCCGAGCTACTGTATGCGGTGCTGCCCTTTGACATACCCCCAGATAGGTGCCTAAATTCCATGGCGTAGGTACAGACAATTGCTGTATGCAGAGCACCACACTTATCACTTCGGCAGACACCTGGAGATGTATCACCACCGCCGTTTTTAGGTCAAGGGGCCCCATGTATTAGAAATGCAGATGACTCCCCCAATGATGTCGCGCTTTCCAGTTAATCCAACTGCCGTTCGCTTTGCGTGCACAGGCCTAGACGGTCGCCGTTCCGTTCTGTCACCCGCCTTCTGGTCGTGATTGTCGAAGGTCATCTGAACCTCTGGTTTACGGGACGAATGTAGCACGGTTGGATACAGAACCTATGCTTTACCACATGGACCTACATCTCCTCTCTTCCGTTCTCCCCTCGTAATTCTACACCATCTATTCGCACGCTGTTGGGCTGATGTAGTAATATTTGCTGCGATAGCCGGAAAAACGGTCAGTTTTGCTCTCGGAGCATGCATCAGTTTCTGGTGCACTCCATTCGCCATCAAGTTCGATCTTTTCTGCCCGCCCATTCCTCCTTAAGAAGCCACTTCTGTGGTACCTAGACCACCGGGAGAGCTACTGCCACCAAGACCATTTTTTGGGTGAACATCCTTGCGCTTTGGACTCACCTCATTACCTCGACAAACGTTTGGGAGTGGTTGTTGTTCCTGATCCTAACACGTCAGTTCGATTAATTTGATAGGATTTCTGGGTGTTACGAAGTCGATTTTACTTTTGCTCGAAGTTTGCGAACGATGAGTATAACATCAGCTAAAATTGCCTGACCAGCATCAATTTCAATCTTAATTTCCTACACTTCCGGGAAATTTTCGCACACTGCTCAGAACTGTTTTTAGATTGGCAATAGTAGGTCTCCGAGACTTTCTACCTGTAGTGCTCTCTGCCGGTCTCAGTGTAACAGAACCAAATTTCTCGCCGGACGTATCCCGGACATCTTGGCGGCGAGTAGCCAGATTTGTTCACTTCTTCTCACGAAACGAACAGCTGGACTAGGAAGTGAGATTCGACGACATCCAGTCAAAACATGGATGTCCACACTTCGAAGCGGCCGCGCAGACTTCCGATGAAATGCCAGCATTCACTTTTCTATTAGTGCTTTCAGCTTCTAATCGTATATATGGACATATATATTTCCATCTTGACAATCTCCAATCAGGCCATTGACCCACTTGTGACAGAAACTATTTGTTGTTAGTAGTCTATCTTCTCGCTTCTTGAACTACAGCTTCCAATACGTTGCAATGGAGGTAGCCGTAAAGGTGAAGCTCACTGTCATTGCCGCAATTTTGATCTCGACTCTGTTTCGTCACAGAGACTTCATGTTCATACTAACAGGAATGGCCATCATTTCGAGTGTAAATCTCAAGACAATCTTCGCGCTCATTCCTTATCTGAATTTGGACACTCTGAGGAGACAAGTTCATTTTGCAAAATCCCCACGTCGCAAGGTATGTGATGCGGATGGTAGCGTTTCTTGCCGGTAAGGAGAATAAAAAGAGTGACAACCACACTAAACCAACATGGGTGCCTTGAAATAGGATGTAGCTATGACTGATACAATATGGGGATCGTTCTGGGCAAATTCCAGGTTTGACAAAAAGCCGATAAGGTGGCCGTTTCTGCTTGCATCATGAGCACCTCTGACCATCAGGTTATTCTCAGCACGCTGTCATGTTGTCTTCGAGAACGCATATTACGAGTCAGCGCAGCCGTATTTCTAAGTTCGGGGTCATAGTTGGCCTGGTCGCGAAGTTATCAACGTTTTTATAGATTTAGCTGCTCAAAACACTTCAAAATACATCACCACCAGTTAATAATATCCCTACTGGACAAACCATCTGGGAATGGGACTGCAAGCACGTGAAGTTACTTTGGTTTCGAGGTTTGCCTTCGCGTCGAGCACGACACAGCTCCAAACATCAGCGTAAGCCTGAAACTCCTCTCGCTCTAATCAGCTGTCCGTGATATCAAAAACTCCAATGAGCTGACAGGGCCTGAGCTCTGTAGGACGACGATTATGAACTACTTATATTGATTAAAGCCTTGACCACTTCCATATCGTATTCACAAGCTCAGCATCGGCTCTGGTTCCAGTAAAGGCACCGAAGTTACAGAGCTGAGGAGGCCGTTACAGGGCTTCATGATGGTGCTGCAGCAAGACAAAATGTTTTCGTTGCTTGTCCCGTTGCTCCACTGACTATGGCGCTTGCAGACTTTGCACGTATTGGTTCGAATCAAATGAAACGAGAAACGTCGATAGTCGTCTTTGCTTATTGTTTCGAAATAATGATTTCTTTGTACATGCCTGGACATACAATCCTTGCCAATCAGGTGCTGGTACGAAACTACCCCGACAGAGTCAATGCACCGAATCTCTGTTACAAGTCTAAAGCCATCAGATATAGACCCATCGGCCGGCACACAGCGTATCCTAGTCATTCAACAATGTGGGAAGCTCCATTCCAGCATGACCTAACCATTGCTCTTCGCTGTGTAACTATCGTCCGCAACCTGGCCAGACATCCCTTCATTTGTGCAGCATACCAAAATGCGCACTGCTTACTGCAGAAGTAGGACGAGGTGAAGATCAGTATTTGCTTCCGAACCATTCAACTGACTCCACCACCCCATCGGACTCGAAAAAGCAATAGATATTCTAACTACATGGGTGCCTCCCGGCCCGTCGGTTGCTTTCACCGTTTCGAACCATAATTCGAAGATACCAATTTCGTTCACATCGCTTGCCAGACACGGCAAATTAAGAAACGAAATTAGAAGCACTACCACATGGAATTTAAAAGTTGGATTTGTATCGACGTAGTTTGGCTTTGTTGCAACCCGTTAACATCATTGATAGTGGTGTCTATTGGACAGTGAGATTGGCCTCATATGACGTCAATATCATCATGGCATTATGTAAAGTATACCTTCGATGTTTTATCAGATTTTAACCGTGTAGTGTCTCTCACATCCTTATTGCGTTTTTTTCCCGTTCAAGTACAAAACTTTCTAGAACTACGTCTAGCAGCGACAATCTAGTCCAGTGGTCTTCGGGCTACTGGGAGAGCATCTGTACGCGATCTCAATTCTTGCTAAAAGCCTTTGGGCTCCAAAGTCCTCTCTGAGGACTCGACAGGTTCCGAAGTAGTTGTACTTCTGGATTCTATTAAAGAGCCCCCTTTAACAAAAAATGGCATACGCTTACATCTTCTAAAGGGGTATTCGATAGCGATGCAACGAGAGCAGGCAATTCTTGTAACGCCAGTAGAACTGTTAGGGGCTATGAAATCTGTTCTAATTTTGGTAGGCATTTAGAATTTAAAACTATGATGTCAACTACGACGGATCACCAAAGTGACATTTGGACTCCATTTCTCAGTTTACTGAAACTTTTCAAATCTCACTCCTTAGTTCCTTCATATTTGAGACCTCGGACCTCCCGGAAGCGCTGCTTACAGCAATCCCTGTCAGCTTGAGGGTGACCAGGATACACTTCTCGGCGAATATTTTGGAAACAACCTGGACATGTAAATTTCGGTTTCTTTGCATTCTCGCAGAAAGAAGGGCGTGATTGATCAGCTATATCTGATGATGTGCCGTCAAGCAACAGGCAACTGCACTTTATGACGGCTAGATAGACCCCAAACCCACTGTCAAATTCCATATTGTCATTCGAGGTTTCATCTGCAAACCTCCTGCGGCCTGTAGAGCTCCGTCCATACCATCACCAGTACATCCATCCACCAATTGGCAGTAAGAATAGTTCCGAGCCAATACCCAACTCTTTCGGCAGCCCGAGTAAAGTTTCCAGGACTAGAAGATGCAGATAGCCAGAAGAGAGGTGTTGACTCTCACTGCCCAATACTTAACCTCCAATCTCTTTTCCAGCCGGAACTAATCCTGACGACAGCGATTGTCATTATGAACCTGGGGGCATGTTTCATAGAAGTTCTCATATACTTTCGGAATGATGATCTCAATGCTTTCTAGGTGAGCGTTTCCATCTCGGGATGTACACTCATCACGGCATATGTCGTCACCAGCCGAGGCTGTCCCAGTAGAGCTGATGAAATACCGTCTATCCCGGTCAACCCACATGAAGGCTCTGAAGTCGGGGTTACTAGTGACCATCGTGACGTGGGAACCCCTATCAGCTATTTTCAGTCCTGAAAGGTAGTCAGCAGGGCGTTCCTTTTTGTCTGTCTTGACAACATCAGTAAACTTCAGCCCGTTGGAAAGACGGACCTTAGCTGTCGCAACTGATGTAAAGTACGAGTCAGCACAGATGACTAGGCCAATATGGGTTAATTTTGCAACAAGTCTGGGAAGTACGGCTGTTCCTCGTTTATAGCTGCTCTCGAGTTGATGGTAGAAATTGTCATATGCTGAGAATGTCAGCTCGAGACGAACCTTGACGCCAACAACACCTGAACAAGCTGATTTGACTTCACATCAAGTTTCCAGCTTGCGGTTAAGTGACGCATAGTTCGTAAAACCAGTAGAAATCCAGCTCCCTCCGAGCTCTTACCACCTTGACATACTCTTATCGACGAATATGCGGTGAGACAGTTTGACTAGTGTGGCCCGGTGACTATCAATTTCAGAAACACAACCGTTGACCGGGTTCCGTCTAGGATCGATAGTCATTGCGATACTTTAAGCTCTGGTAAACGCGGTGAAGGTGCGGAGCTGCTTGAAACGAGTACGAGGCATTATATCACCAGAATTCGTAGATGGCCAGTGCTCGCTGCTTGAGGTGTTCTTCCAGAGTTCGCGATGAATGCTGACGTGGCATTTTGTCATTAGGACCAGAATCCCGGAAAAATATAAAATCTAACCTTGGCTTGTCGTCTCGAAATATTTGCTTTCCAGTTCTCTTTCTGTCCACATTACCATGTATTCCAGATAACACTGTGGTAAAGTCCACACAAAGTAGTGGAATGGGGACATTGATGCAGGGTAGGAGCTCTCAGATACAATCTCGTCGATTAGACCAATGACCTTCCCAGACTTCGTGGAAATGAAGCCATTCATTTCGAGTGTGACTTCGGCACGACATTCCAATGATTACACATTTCGACTTGAAAGGTCGCCCCATACGATGCAAAATGTCCACTAGACACTATCTAGGAATTACTTTTGTTTTGACCGAAATATAATTTTTCATTTCTATTATTTTGAAGTATTTCACGTATATCAGTCTCCCGTTGCTTATTTCTGATTGATTTAGTGTTGATGAGGGGTAGATATTGTTGTACCGAATCGCAGTGTTGCCAAAACTGAGAGTTTAGTACTGTCGGGGAACGGAGCTATTTTTTCCATATTCTGGCAATCCGCCTCGAACTAATTCAGGTGGGTTCCTGAGCAGTGTAGGCACAGGTTCGAAATGGGGATCCTTCTAATTCGCGTTTATGAGCCTTGCGTAGGAGTTTACAATTAGCGGAGGCCGGAAGCTCTATAATCCAACGGTTCTAGGTCGGATTGCTAGCCAATTTGCTTCATACGACACGGTCATACTAAACTTACCTCGCAACACTAGACTCACCTCGCAATACTAGACTCATACAGCAATAATGGACTAGTCTTTTACCTGTTCTCAGGTTCAAGTTCAAACTGTGCTTGGGTTCTTGTGACTTTTTCAAGCAACGTTCGATTCGCCTCATCGTCTCTCAAGCAGAGTTGTGCAACTGAAGTTTATAAGGCCCCGATATTCGTGCCAGTAAAACGGGGATGGTGGAGGCGACGACGGAGGTGCAGTGGGAGACTTCGAATGAGAAAAGTTCTCAAAAAATGGTAGAATTGACATTCAGAAAATGGGGCTGTTTTTTTGTTTTTCTTCTGTTGCAGCGACAAGTAGCTTGACCCAAAGGATAGGCAACCATAGTTCAAAACTTCAAAAGTCTCAGGCTTATACTTGGGCGTTTAGGTAGAGCATTGTGAGCTAACGGCTCGGGGGGAGTGGAAATTACTCAAATAGTGGCATAAACCTCAGCCCCCTTAAAGGTGAATGAAACATCAGACACTGACCTGATTGAAGCTCCCTCAGAGCAGTTCATGTGTACTTGTACAGTCAATGCTCTTTGATAAAGGATGTGAAAACGAATGTGTTCTCGCAGCGTTTGAAGAAAACGATGTCAATACTACTGTTCGGCTAGGTTTAGTTCTGCAAATCGGTGATTGGGCAAAGAGCTTTTATCTTGCCGACGCACGAATTCCATCCTACAGGAACCGAAAGGGAATGTTTTCTCATGACATTGTTATCTTTGGTTGGTAGTTCGGGTATGACGTCTAAAATTGACAATACCAATATCGCGATGGTAGTGCCCAGAATGCCAAATTATGTACCAGTTCTAAGCTGCTTTACTTCAGACGATGGTAGTCTTTTGAACTACCCTAATTACCCAGTTACCATGCGGAACAAACAAGAGGCTCTTATTTGACTCTTGCGAGTGTACAGATTCTTCATTACTGTGGTCTCCATCGGTTGAAGTATTGGAAGAACTGTAGCCACAGAGACTGCAGCTACTTTCTCGAATTGAGTGATAAGAATGATTTACTCCCAAATGCACAACACAGGCAAAGTTCGACTCAAAATACCCTCGCCTAACCAATTAGTTATCGTCAGACTGGAGTGCAGTCCATCCATACTTTCATGGGGATGCAGCGGAGTCGTGTTGCTTCATAACATATCGGTAGTTATAATTACCAACACATGTGCCGGATAAGGTGTTCGCCTGGCCTCAAAGCCTCGTCAAAATCACAGCAATACGTCAAACTGACAGCAATACATCAACACGACAGCAACTCGCAACGTCGGAATTTCTTTCGATCAGCATTCGTTTTCTGTTGTTTGAAGAACTGCTGAGCCTCAACATTAAGCTTAAACCCCGACGTTTTGAATACTTCAAGAGAAGAGGTGGAGACTAATATTGCTAACGAGGAGTGTACAATTCTTCCAGTAGAAACATTGCTAAAGATTGATTTAGGGACAAAGTAAGCAGTTGTTTTTCTAATTGTAAGATTTTGTACAGTAGTACAGCATAACTGGTGCCAGGTACAGTAGCTCTGCTTGGTAATTTTGACAGGACTCGCACTGGACTGCTGTGATAGTCGCAGACGGAGCCATGTCATCCACTGCATACATCCGACTGGTGTTCTATACATGTCTTCGGGGGACATAAAGAGTTTATGAGTCCAGCAGTTCGCTACTGATACGTTGTATACTGCAAAAACAGAAGGATGGTGGGATTTGAAAGACAAAAGATGCAAGGCCTATCCCGTAAACGACCGAGTTCCAACCCACCCTCTTTGACGTCTTACTTACTTCCTTTTCGACTCATCTCTACGTAGTCAGTTACGTTCCAGGCACCAAAAAACTTGCAGTGCATCTGGATCTGTACAATGCGTTTCCTAGGCACAACAGTGCCCTGTGTAGACTCTGTGTCAGGCACACAACTGGCGATATAAGTATCGCGGAGAGAGCTGCAAGCACTGCCCACGAGGCTTACCGAGGGCTCGTCTGCATGAGGCGTAATGTCTTGTGAGTTAGCAAACTTTTCTTATGGCTCGACTTGCGCTGCGACACGGATATTCCATTGATATGTACTACATCAGTCCTAAATCCGAGGTTTTCATGCAGGTGGGCTGTCTGTTTTGATGCGTTTATTTGGGAATGATATTCCGTTTGGAAGTTAGCATAGCATTGCCCAGTATCATAATAACACGTATAGAGATTTTATGCGGACCAGATCTATGGAAGCATTAGATATTCATTGCTCTCTTACGCACAGGCCTGTTGGTGTAGGGAGCTTAGACGTGCCATAAAATTCACAAACGAGTAAGAAACATAGCTCGAAAATGACGAAGTTGCTCAATTTTAATCTATCGGCAGGAAAGCCATATCGTCGACTATGAAATCACCGTACTTTAGATGAACTATAGCCTGCTTAACTTTCGAGTATCTGCGGAACGGGGACACCAAACTGCTGTGCAAACCCGCTCGCAGAGACGAGAGCATCTGCATTGACACTTGGGATTGCATCGCTCTCGACAGCTGCTGCAATACCATCAACGATAGCAGCGGCAGTATTCTTCACTTCTTCCACCGTGCTACCTTGCAAGTTAGCGAGAACAACAAGCTCGTCATTGCCAATCGGCTCCATACTCTCTGGAGATACAGGCGGTTGTGTGATGGTTGCATACTGTACATAGGTAATGCATCCTTGGATTTCCGCACTTTCGGCTATAGTAAATCCCCCTATATTAGCGTACGAGATATTCAGCGAGAGCCCCCCGAGAAGAGCAGCCGGGTTGTCTTCAGCTGCAAAGCCCTGAATTGCGGGCCAGTCCTGAGACCACCACTTGTCCACATATGCATGATGCAAGTAGAATATTGTGTCTCTCGGCGATTGCCTACTATTCATTGATCCTCCGGTCACGAAGTGGAACATGTTATGAAGAAATTCAAGCTGATGACTTAGAGAATTATCATCCACCATCGACCAAAACGGAAGACCCTTTTCGTCAGCCAATATTGCCTCAATATCAATCTCCTTTCTGGTTTCTAACTCGCCGCTAAAAAGGTTCCTTTCCACAGGTATATTGTCGACAGTGAATCCTGCAAACGGCCCATTAGGGATTGGAGCCTCAGATGATGCAGACCCGCCAAGAAGATCGGCATCCCACATACTGCTCTCCCTTACCCTTTCCTCCGCTCCCCACGCAAAATATGGCATACCTGGCAAAGATGGTTCAAGATCCATCATCAACGTTTCAATAAACATCAGCATGCCTGAGTGCTAGGGATAGAAGTTTCCGGAGCCGTGAATGCTGTCGAAGTTGGTCTCGTGAGTCCGAGGTATCTGCCCCCATACTCCAGATTCCTCAATCGCATAGACTGCCCTGACGTAAGCAACACGCTGGTCTGCGGTCAAATCACGATATTCTCTTCGAACTCGTTGCCTTCCATCACAACGCAGTAAGGAGGTACACTGACAAGGATCTACTGGATCGGGTTTTGAGAAATTATTACAAGTTTCTAATGTACACTGAGCGCTAGTTGACGTCGCGAGGGCGACTGACCAGACCAGAACTGCAAATGTTCGAACCATGTTGTACGTAGTGATCATCGGAGGCTTCAGTCTGTCCATTATCGCAAATTTGTTGCTTAGGTAATGACCGGTTTATATACTCATCTGATCATAAAGTCGGTCTGCACGAGATAGTAGCTCAAGGTCAATTAAAAGTCAAGTTTCTGCTATGCTCTGTGCTCCAAATGCCATAAGTTCCCCTCATCAATCCCAAACTGGATTAAGCCTTGAGCGTAAGGTCGTAATGAACATAGGTAGTCACAAACCTTCTAAGGCGAACCATTGATATGTAAATATGGTTCAAGCCACACAGCAGCTCTGTGAATATCGGTATCATAACCGTATTTGATAAGTTTGTACCGAGAAGCATGCTTATGTGGAAGGCCACAAACGTTCGACATCATCGACGTGATCGGAATTATATGTAAAGGAAAAATGCGCACCTCGTGCCAGTTTTTCTCCACGTGGATAAAGCCAACGCACCATCGCAAACGAAAGCAAAGGAAATGTTTGGATTGATGGAATTCAGTGCTTAATGCGTATATCTCGTCGTGTGGCATATTCCGGCATCTTGAGGAGGAGTCATGATGAGGTGACGTTACAAAGTCCCCCATTCTGGAAAACTATTTACAGTTGGGCTGCATTCTCTGAATTCAAGAGCAGATATCCACTGCGGATCGAAAACTCTACTCACTTGGATCGAGAGGCCGTATAAGAGTTGATTGTAAGCCCGGTTTACGGTCAGAGTTCTGAGAAGATGACTCCACCTCTTTGGTACTTGTCAACTCTTTTCGCACTGTACTTGAAAAACTCACTTTTGTGGGCAACAAAGCTGCCATCTTGAAAACCATATTACGGGTCGAGACTTCGCAGGGGATCCAACATCAATGTCTGTCTATGAAAATTCTGCAGCGAGACTTCCCGTGATTATCTGCAACATCGTCGGTCGATTCACATTGGCAGAGAACCAGCTTGTTCCAATCATCCTCGCGAAATTCTTTACTGTATTTACATTAAGAACGTGTTCAGAACGCGCTCCTATGATGATTACCATCATCCATGCAACAGTAAGGGTTACCTGCCGTAAAGGTTTGAAACTTTAATTCTTCCTACACGCTAGCAGGTACACAAAGAAAGGCCCAAGATACATCTTACGAGTACAAATCTGCAATAGAGGAAAGGCTGTAAACAACTTTCTTTGAGTTCGTAGTCGGATGCTTCCGGGTTTCGGATAGGGACCATTGACACATTGATGTACTATGTGCAGGGCCTGTATCTGCCGATATGGAAACGGAGAGCGGTAATCACGAGTGCTTCATAATTCGACATGCAGTGGTGAAGCTAGTCTGATGCCCGACTAGATTTCCTAAGAACCTTCCAGCTCAGCAATTTTTGAGAAATCCGAAAGTATTACCATACCTTCCAATCAGTCATATTCCGGAAAACCAGCAAGGTAATAGCTATCGATCCGGCAGAGAATATCATGTTAATTTGAGTTGAATTCGACTTGCTCCATGCCAACAAACCTTCAAGCACCTTCTCATCGCTGAACAGAGCGGGCCATATCAACAATGGCGCAACTTCGCCTTGTGCACATTCGGTGCTTCCCGCCCAGCTTTGGTCATCTCATGAATTTAAAAAGCGACAGTCTGGGGGTTATATGTCTTCTAACATTTACGAACCGGCGCCGAATAACCACAGTTTCTAAAATTTGGTCTCTAAAACGATGGTTTTGGAGATGGAATATCCTGTGTAGTTGCACAGGTATCAAAAAGCTTCGTAAAAGTGATAACAGGCTGAAGAGCGATGTTGTCATGTCGCGACTGAACAAACGGAAAGATTCTTCCTCGTTTACACGGTTGGGCAAAGGGTTTATTGTGCTTGGTACCACATGACGCTTCGACCCCCATGTTGAGAACAAATTTCAGGTCCGTGGCTTTCACAGTATTTGGCTAGTTGAGATGTGCAAGATGTAAGGACGAACATCACACCAGGGCATTGATGCAACACAACCGAGTGACTATAGCAAGATACATCGTATATATAGGCGCTCTCATTCGCACCACGCGATTCTCTTGAGCTCAGCACTGTGCATGCAAGCCGCCATAGTAATCACGCACTAGCGGAGTACACAGCCTCGAGTACTGCAGAGAACAATAGTGAGGTCCCTGTGGTTGGTTGCTTATTTAGCTACTAGATTATTGGGGTGTACGGTCGAATTCTCGCAGCTTGTGGAAATGTCACAAGAGGATGACAGGAGCAAATCAGTCCTGCCTGCTCGATCTAGGGCTATGCCAGTAGTCATCGTGACTCCGACGAAGAAACATAGGCTAAACATGAAGGTGAAATTGTCGGTTAATATATCCGTTTGACTTTGGCTCTCCTCCAAAATCTTTTGTACCATTCGTCTCGTGTGGAGCCGAAATTCGGTACACTATTTCGCAAACGTTCGAATTGCTTCTAACAATCTAATCTATACTACTGGATCTAGCTGGACTTACAGAGTAGCGGCAGAATCAAACATACGGAGAATAGCGTCTCTACGAGAAACCTGAACAAGTTCCCTGAGTCAGGCCCATTTTCAATTGCTGATGATGCCGGCGGATCCTGAGAGTTGCTTGGTTCCACAGAGCGGTGTCATTTGCCGAGTTTCACTCATGGCGTCAGTGACAGCTTGCAAGTGACTTTTTGGGATATTTGGGAAGTTTGTAATGATACCAGGGACTGTCATTGAGGACTTGTCAAATATCTACTCCGGTCGAATGGCATATAGAATGCCAAACCTAGCGTGGGACTCTCAGGCTCGGGAAGTTTAGAGCGGGAACTCCACCTGTACAGACTGAAGCACTTCTATTTTGAACAAACGCAACTGTTTACGAAGGAGAAGCTGAACATGGTAAGAATGAGAGAAGCAGGGAAGCGACTGTAGGTATTGAATCAAAGAGGGATGCACACAATCGGAGCGAGAAGTCAGAAGGTTGCGGCCCTTAGTGTGTCGGAAATGCAGTACCGTGTAGACTAAGTAGATGGGCTCGAAGAAGACTTTATGAAAGCCCTGACCTGATAGTACATCTGCTCACACTGAAAAGCGTTTCCCGTGATCTCACAAAGAATATCATTTTGTTAAAACGCTTTTGTTGAAGCAGCCGTGATCGTCTATTGGGTTGCATATTAACGAGACAGAAAACTCTGAGGAACGTATACCGACCGACTAGAAAGGTCGAAATTGTTTTGGCATCTGAAAGAGAGCGACAACATTCAAACTCCGAAATGGAAGTTAAGTTGGGAGAAGTAATTTTGACAGGAAAGGAAACTCCATGGCTCCGCGTCGACATCTTATATCATACAAATGATTCGGCTCCGTTTTGATGGAGTTCGATTTAAGTTCTGCTCGGACCGATCAAAAATCCTTAAAACCCCACTAAAGTCGAAACCTGTCAGTTAAGTTGTGAACTTAACCGGAGAGCCCCTCGAAGGCTCGATGAAATCTATAGCCCGCATGTGTGCCGACATGGCCATGCTGCAGCTGCACGAACGTGGTGGCGACTGGGCTCTTGTCTGCCTTTTCTGTCATGTTGCTATAGATAGTAAAAACGAAAATGATTACACGACTTGGACCAATGCACAGAAAGGCAATGCGATGATAGTGTTTCTGGAGACGAAAACTGTATGAAGTGGTGGCTCTTCCGTTCCGTTGACACCTGGGTATTCCAGCTCTACGGTGGGCCCATTGCAACATGTAGCGACACAGTTTCGGACACATTAGACTAGTGACAGTACTCCCCGGTCTTTAACCGGGATTGCGGACCAGTCAGTGAAGTCCCGAAAGATGAGGTTCCTCTATATAATGAGATGGAAACTCGTC
Source organism: Endocladia muricata (assembly GCA_032356245.1). NCBI lineage: Eukaryota > Rhodophyta > Florideophyceae > Gigartinales > Endocladiaceae > Endocladia > Endocladia muricata. Next base: position 48,285 of record JAUKWC010038942.1, read on the forward strand.
AGTATTCGACGAGCAGTTTCTTCGTAACTACGTTTTCTCTAGTGGAGACTGTCTCAGTACAAGCATCAAGCGGGAGGGTAATCTGCTGGAGACCTTGGCGTTTCTCGTGATTGAATGCTGCAAAAGAAACATCATCACCACATGCTCTATGGCGTCTCACGGTACTCTGTTGGAACGAACGACGATGATAAATGTAGGCCGGCAGACCACACTACATACGAGTGAGGGTCTCCAAAGTGGGCGGTGGTCAGAGTGAAATACACAGCCCAATAGAAAGCCTGAAGAGCAACGGACAGGGTACGGTAGGGATTGTAATGAAGCCTAGGGTCAGTGATTATGCGCACAGAGCCATGTCCTGTAATGGCATAGCACTGCTGCCACTGCGCTACCGTAGGGTACTATAAGTTGTGCACCACGCGACAGTGCCCACTTTGCAGTACTTCGAGAGCGCCGACGAGTATGCCTCACGCTGTATAAAGTTTCTGCGTATCTAGTCGCAACCGCCGGCGCGCTGATCTAGAAACTCGGTGTCATCTACATAGGCGGCGACAAAGGGGGCCAAGAACTCTCCTATTGTATATGGTCTAAGTCAGAATAGCCTTCTCAAACATTAAAGGTATGGGGGCTTGACTCTACCTTCTGTGCGCAACTTGCCTTCAACAATTTCCTCTCCTGTCTAGCCTGCTCGTTGAATATAGTTCGATATAACGTCCTTTATAATCTGCCGTCGGCATGTAAGGTTTGCGGTTCATCATTTTTCCATATACTTCCACTAGCCTCCGCTGCTTATCTCTCTATCTGCCTCTATCACCATCACGTTTGTTTCTTCTCTCTACCACGCCTGATCCATTCCCTCTCCATCCAGACTGACTCTCCAGTCCAAATTGCAACGTATGGCTGAACCACCGGTGTCGTACGAGCTCTCACAAGCTACTCTCCGATCCAGCTCTCCAAGCATCTAAATACCTCCACCCGTAACTTTCATCAACCTGACGATCCTTTGGGTACTACGACCCGGTTCCGAACCTTGGCGGTGTCCTATCACTCTATTTGGTTTGTGTCAGATTCTCCTAGGCAGCTAGCCTTAGCCTGGAGCTAATTAGGGCGCTTTGCGCTACACATCCATCGTCCAATCCGTTTGTATTCACAATGCGTGGCTCTCATGAAAAAATAACCTATCAGTTCACTGAGCACAGATAGTACCTCCCTGCACTAAAATTGTCTTTTGGGGGAACATGTGCACACCGCGTATAGTGCACACGAAGTGACAGGTACAAATTCTGAGGGTATAATCAATGAGCTCCGTGTTGGAGTTGTCAAAGAACTAAGCTTCAAATTTGGCGTTCGAATTCATAGATGTAACGAGGGCACATTGGTTGCACAGGCATGTCACGCACTATGGTCAACGCGGGCGTCAGAACAGTCGAAAAAAAGTAACCATTGTGTATTTCGATCGCTGTGGTACGACTACTGAAGAGCTATTTCTTGTCTCGCGCTGATACTTATCGCAGATGCTTTGAGTCACATTTGCATTCCAAACACTATATCACAGGATTCTGAAGAAGAATGAAGTTTATTGAGGGGCTGGAACAGGCCGTTTTACAGCCGATGTCTCACGTATATTGAAAAAGTACGGGAGGTATCATGTCAGCCCACTTCTTCTTGCTGTTTATCCAGGCGGATTAGTAGGTGTACAGCATACAAGGAAGTTTTATCGTGGTACTCGGTTAGGATATGCTACTGTCAACTGCGCTATATTCTTTCGGGAGCCTCAAAAACAATTCGTCACCAATGTCCGGGTCATTGTGAATGAGGTACCGAAGAATCGTTGGTGTGGTTGTTGAGCTCAAGCGGGTCGAGCCCGTCAGCCCTCGGTAGAAGATTAGTCGCTGAACACCTACAGTACCATGGGTGGGCTTCCACTTGAAGGCGATGAACTGTGGAATACAAATTGAAGAGATACTACAGCAAATAGAAACCAAGGTACGTGAGCGAATACGGTCCATATGTGTCCCTGTTGTAATAGTTCAGCTGGTCATTGCTTGGATTTTGTAGTTTCACGACCTTATATAGTGAGCATGAGCTGTAGCCTGACGTAAGGCAGGTGCTCGCCTCATCATGGAAACAAAGTCGGCACAATAAACGAAAGTGCCCACTGCACAGCTTGACGAAGTTTATTTGAACGTCCTCTTGAACACTCCTCTACGATAGTAGGAAAGTCCAATTATAAGCAGCAGTCTAACAATTGCAAGTATGGAGCCCGGAAAGTTGACTTTTATCATGTGCTATAGTTCTCGGCTGATCTTGCGTGTCACGGGGTCAGAGTGGGGGAGCATCGCTGCACGTTAGTCACGTGCCGGAAGGACTCGAAACGGTCGAAAGGCGCAAATAAGCACGGGTGAGGAGGTCCTTCACGGCGATTCCAGCTGAAAGTTTACGTTCACTCTCGAAAGCAACAGGGTCGAGCCGCCATGTTCGTCGGAAACCTAGCTGCTCATGGTGAATGTAAGTTTTTCAACAAATCCTCAACAAGTTTCATCTTCGACGCAGCACAAACTTGTCAAGCAGCAGTTCGAGGAAATCAGCTGACGCAAGACATTCACGGATTTTGATGCGCCGAGCGACTACGATGCTGATCATGACTATAATGCACCAGAAAGGTGGCAGACTGGTTTGAGATCGAACAATAGTTTCCACAAATGTACTGCTGACATCCGTGAACATACCACGGAAGGCAACGGGCTTTTTTTTGACGATTCCGCACGCAAACGAGGCAAAGCGGCTGACCTATTCGATAGGTCAGTGCGGGCCTACCTCCTATTCTTCATTCTGATTCTATTCGCCCTTCGAGACATGTGTGTATGTGAAGGGGGCGGAAAGAGAATATGAGGCATTTCCGGTTGTCTGCTGAGGGTGAACTTTGACGCGATGTGTAGAAACTGTGAAATTAAAATTGTTGCAGTTCTCTAATGTCAAACCAATGCAAGAAAAATCGTTCTGGACAGTGTGACTGTAACTGCTGAGTGCCATCAATATGAACAGTCAAATTGAGTGAATGGAGTGAGTGTGATCAGAGATACTAACCTACAAGAGGTGAATCTAGGAGGAACATTTTGTTTGACATAGTTGCTTGTAAATATCACGACGCGGACACCATACTGTTTTTGTAGATGTCGATCAAACTAACCATGAACCGAAAATCGCAAATACCGTGCGTGGCCTTCTTATTGGGAAGCGGAAGACTACAACCCATGACACGACTTAATTTTGATTAATCTTGCGACCTCGAGAGTAATGCGTATTCAGGACTCATGATAGGACACTGCTGCAGTGCAACGTCAAGTATAGGCAGAAGCTCCGAAAGTCGACTGTGTCTTCGGACATGGATGCGGACGTCCAACGGTTGCAGTGGCATAGTAACCCTTCCACGCGTACTGCACATCTTTGAACGCTATGGAATCCTGACTTCCGTGGCATTGCAAAAAGCGGAGTTCTTGTAGTACGGCGGATTTTCACATGGACGCCGACTTCAAGAAAACAAATGTTTTGAACTGCCGCGTCCAGTGAATGCCCGCATCATCTACCCGCAGTTCGTTTCCCTGTAAAACATCGAGTTCGTACTGCGCATTGTGCGGTATGGCGCTGTTCTGCATCTCATCTTACGTGCCTCAATGTCACATGATGACCTATAGCCTGCCTCACGTGGATAGGCTTAGCTTGGGCCTTTCGTACTCCTCATTGACTTCCAACGGATTTTGCGCCACTGCCCTGCAGACCACTACGCGCAATATGCGCCATCTGCGAGTCTACGAAACTGAGCATTATGCGGGGTGATGTTCGGCTGCACTGGCTCACCTACAATCGTGCCGACGTTATATGCGAAAAGATGATATTTAGAACTCTGCGCTGATTTTCCGGACAGCATTGTAAACGTAGTGAAACGCAAAGAAAGATTAATGTGTAATCTCGGAAACGCGTGGCACATTGGACGAGTGCGGCTGGACGGCGTCAAATTAGTGCGTGCCAAACATAAGACATTTAACTGTATCGCGGGGCTAAAAAGTAGTGCGTCTGTTGTTTCGGGAATGGATGCGGACGTCCACAGAGTGTAGTACGACATCTAGTGATATCCGCAGTGTACTACACAGTTTGCAGTTCCGGGTCTAGTGCTGCTAGACCCGAACTTCCACATGATGGAAGTCCGGGCCCAGTAGCATCAGCTGATGTAATAAGAGCTGTGGAGGTCCAGGATGCAGTTATACTGCGCTGCGTACTGCGACATGTGAAAACCCATTCCTAGTTTTACTGTCCAACAGCTGCTTTTTTCACTCTTCCGAATGTAGTGTTGCAGCATTCGAAACTGCGAAAAATAGTGTGCGCATCGCAGTTACTGAAACCAAACAGAACGCTCACTGCGCGGTGAACGTCCAGTCTCGTTCTACTACCTATCCGTACTGCTACCTGAATAGTTCTTCTAGAGTATTTGGACTGATGTTCGTTTTCCCCTATCAGCCCCACCAGGACCCCTTCTCCCTCTCCCTCTCGATCTCCTACAGCCCGTACTCCCCGCATCGCATCGAACACGAAGCGCCTCGCCACTCATGAAAGACGCCACCCGTCCTGCGCGCCTTCCGTTTCAGTTCGTACAGCACAATCCACCACAACCCGCATTGCCTCGCCCTCTCCACCTCCAACAGCCGCATTCCCTGCATCGCATCGAATACCAAGCGCCTCGACATTCATGAACGACGCTACCTGTACCACCTGCCTTACCTTCCGGTTTGTACACCGCACTCCACCACACAACCCGCATTGCCTCGCCGTCGTCACCTCCAGCAGCCAAATTCCCCGCATCGTATCGCAGTCCACCTCCGTCAGGGCCCAATTCTGGCATTGCGTTGCACACCATACGTCTCGCCAATTTTCAACGACGCCACCCATCCCGCCCACCATCCCTTTCAGTTCGCAAACCACACTACGCCATCTCCCGCGCTCCCTCAGCTTCTCCACCTCCAGCAGCGTGCAATCCCCGCATCGCACCGTATACCGCACGTCTTGCAACTCTTCAACGGCGCCATTCCTCCCGCCCACCATCGCTTCCACTTTGCACGCCACGCCCCACCATCACCCGTACTCCCTCAACCTCTCCACCTCCAACAGCCCGCCGTCCTCGAGTAGCTTCGCACACCACACACGCCGCCACTCTTAAACAACGCCTTCCACCGCGCCCAAACCCTTCGCGCCGGTGCCAACACGGTTTCGAATACTCGCTACTCACCCACGCACGCCGCCGTATCACAAGGAAAAATCGTCGGGCAGTACTTTCTGTTGACGGCAGGGTACCTTTGCGGATTTGAAGAGATGGCGTCCCGCGTTGGGGCGGTTTAAGTAGTACCTGTGGCACATTCTTGCGTTGCTCAATTCCGCATGCGTGCTTTGAAAAAACCCTAGACGATAGGAAAATTTGAAAATCTGTCTATGAGGAGTATCACAGTATCACCGCTTCTCGATTCGCACCTCTCGTTGTAGTATCCATCAGCGAATGGATGGTGTTCTCTTGTCGACACAGGCAATTGTGTGCGTGTGTGTCGAATGGCAGGGCCCGTCTTTCGTCTTGACCACTCTTGCGTGCACGGGACCTGCACTAGTTTTCGTGAACGGGGGAGTGCTCGCCAGCAGACATACAGTCTTGTACGCAGTGAGAAAAGGAAGACAGGCACACCTGTGGAAGACGTCCTACCTCGCTGTTATCCTACTCCTTCCGCCAGTCCTTCTCCTTGTAGCCATCGTTGCGGGCCTTCGAAATGCGCCGCAAATTTCGTCACTGCGTCTCCTCGTCTTCCGACTCGTACTCTTTTCCTAAACACAAGCAACAGTGTCACTTACGAACTCACCGACCGCCCAAGGTCAGCCCTACTTTCCCGTAAGGTTTACCTGCCCCAGAACTGCCTGTCCACTAACATGAAAGCGTTCTTGCTGATGAGGCTCCGGCGCCTCTGCTTCCTCTGCTCCTATTAATGTGTCATCTTGCTGCAGAACCGACCACAGATAAAACCGACCTCTTCGTACAATCTATCGTACTTTCTCTTCCGGGTGTGGAGAGAACTGCGCGCCCGCGAACGGATGAAGAGATCATCTCTATCCGCAGGGATCCTGACTTCCATCTCCCGCGCTTTGGGGATCACACTCGCTCCTCACAAGGGTGTCGCTCCCTCACACTCGCTGTGTCGAAAAGGAGCTTGAAGCACTGGGCTTCTTTGCAACTCGTGTGTTGGACCACAGCAGTACGTCGTGCGGAACTGCCCACTTCCGGGACCATGTCGAGATCTTGCGACGGCAAGAAGCGCCAGCTAATACAAAGTCTTGCTACTTCCGCCCTTGCGGTGAACGCGGGCAGAGCGACCCGCATCTCTTCGAGCATTCCATGTAGGCTGACCGCCATCGACAAGTTTGTCAAGACCTCAAGTAACGAGCCTTAGGTAGCGAGCTCGAGGGCGTCATCTAGGACGCCAGGACGGCGGGAACCCATTCATCTGGAGGTTGCATACAGATGTATTATGGACAAATCCGCCACTACTCTTGAGAACAGTGCCGTCGTTGCCGACCCCATCCATCTCACTCTCCTCAACTTCACGGCTGCATTCCGCAGACGCTACATAATGTCCCGGCACGCCGTCGTTGGCTACCTTCCTGTCCAGTTCTTCACCACCGTGGACGATAGAGACTTCAAAGTCCTTCCACCCTCTTCGATTACGCGCGCACCAGACACCAAAATCTCCACAATACACTCCGCCCTGCACTCTCTACTTTCGCCTCTGTCTGAAAAAGACCTTGTAGGCTTGATATGCGCAGATGCCTTCCATCGTCTTTGGGAATGCCACTCACTCCACATCAGGTACTGTTTGGACTTACGGAAGGCGAATGACGTTTTCGGCATTCGGTCAGGCACAGAAACCAGCCAACTATGACACTCTCGCAAATTACCTTCCATTCTCCTCACTCCGTCCGCCTCATTTCTGCCCCACACCACGCAGTATATCATCCATCTTTGCAGAAAAGTGGCCGACCTCGCGGTCGACGCCGCTGCTCGTGCGTTGCTGGGCAGCGATGACCTCTAGCGCCTGTTGACGTCTGGCGCTACGCAACCACATTGCCTGATCGATGACTTCTCCACCCTCGCCCATTTTTTTGAACTCCGGCGCCATATTATCGCCAGTCTTAAACCGCCGGCTCAACAGCCCTCGGATAAACCACCCAGCTTTATTTTCGTGTCGCATAATTAAGAACAAATATACGCATATGACCCGATCTACTGTCAGCTAGATGTAATGGCTCTCCTGAATAAAGTATGCCGCGTCGCTACGTAGTCCTCGGCGCTGGTGCGGGGAGGCAGGGAACCTTGGAGTTCGTCATTCGTTTTTGAGCGCAAGTGACACGCTTCAAAAAAACGGCACTCCGCAGCTTTTGAACCCGAATCTGCGCCGTCGTTGCAGAGCCCCGCCGCCTCTCGCCCTCTGCGTCCTCACGCGCATCAACAAGACCCGGTCAGAGCGTCGAGTATCCGGTGCGTGCCAGAGCAGGCTGGCTCCGGCACGAGCTGCCAACGCACAGACGCGACAAACCCTCCCTGCCTCCTCCTTGTTGAAGTTCCCAAACTTTCTGGAAACATGCTCCCTGTTTCCGGCCAATTCTCATCTCGACATGCACTCCATTTTCGGTTTCGAACCAAAGCACAACTTCCACCTCGGTATCTCCAAGGTAACCAAGACCTGCATATTTCCTAGACTGCACTCCCCCGTCGTATTCATAGCGCAAGCTTCCGCCGGCAACAGTCGGAAACAGTTCAAAACTATCCGCACAGCTCTTCTTCGCGGAGTCAATATGGTTCTGGCTGCCATTGAGACGGAATTCTACGTTCCCGGCCAACACGTCGACTTCCTCGCCTTCGGAAAAGGCAGTTTCCTGAACGGACTCTACACAAATCAAGGAGTCCGTGGCATGCTGGAGGCCAAACACTACAAGTCCGTTAACATGGTCTTTCCAATTATCGCGGCAATCATAGACCGTTGCTGGGATGAAGATGACTCCGCGCCGCTCGCATCTATTTGCGCTCAGTACTCAGACATAATAATACTCAGCTCTAGACAGGGAAAGGAGAAGCACTGGAGCTTCGCCGAGGTTCAGGACCTAGAGGACTGTGCCAATAAGTTTAACGCCTCCATGCTTCACGTCTTTGGGAACCACAACCCCACCAGGCTCAACACCCTCAAAATTCATCTCCTCACCCATACTGCGTATGACATCCGCAACTTTAGAGGCCCACATCATCCAGATGCGAGTGTTTATGAGCGCGCTTACACTGCACTCAGGCAAGACTACCGCCGCACCTCCAAGCGAAGGGCAAGAGCAAAGAACGGAACCGACCGCCGAATCGAGCATTCTGAACCCCTTGCTGCCGTTCAAACTGAAGGCGGTTCTGTCTCTGAATCGCGTCCCCTCACAACCCTACACTGAAACTTAAACGACAGGCACGGGGCGCGTCTTTTCAGGGAAGGCTCCAGAATGCACCTCCGCTAACTAGCTCAGATGACAACCCACATCGTGCCGCTTCTCGGAAACGAACAAGGCCGCCTCACCGCTGCGATAATCCGATCGCAACGCAGAGAAGCTCTCGACATCTGCATCAATCTTCTTGTCCAGATTATTGACCTGGGCACCACTGTGCTGCTGGACCATGTCCGCGCCGAGCTTCTCCAGCAGCATCCATTCCACACGTGTGACACTCTCCAAATTACTATCGTCAAAATGGGTCACGTTCTCGGTGGCTTCTGTGCTTACGTCAACGAATATGGTCCCGGCCTGAATGTCACTCGCCTCGACCCAATGCTGAAACATGTCATTCCGCGCGTTTTTGCAAATAGCAGCCTCGGCCCGACAAAACGGCAGCGATTCAGCTTCGTGATTCCGGCCGCTGACGGCGAAAAATACACAGACACTGTATGCGTGGCCCAGGTTCTGGCTCTCTTCTGTATGCATGGCCGTGAATCAACGCAACCTACCGAGCACGCCTTTGTTCGGTACATCGATTGTATTCCACCAATCGACGATGTTGATGACACTCTGCAGTGCGTTTGCTTGGGGTGGTCTACAGATGGGAATGTAGATCGCACAGAACTTCCGGTCCAGCTTCCAGAGATGCAGCGTCGAGGGCGTCAAGGTCCTGTTTCTCCCTGGTTTGACCTGTGCAAGGCATCCGCTATCATTGGGACAACTCACGTGTTGCGGTCAAATTTCAACATTCCCCCTCCCACTCCTCGGCTCCACTGGGTCTACCATCGCTTCTACACAAACAGGTTCTATAGAGACCCTGGCAGATGACCAGCTTTACTTGGAACCTCCCCTGGAATCGACACGCCATTCTCTCAGCACTAGAAATAAACACACAAGAAAACTACAATCCGTTTAGTGAGCTACAAACATACAAGAATAGTTTCCGTTCTTGTCTCTTGTCTGTGCGTCGACAGTTGCTCGTCCTCTGCTCCGAGAACAGTGCACGGGGGAGTATCCCAGGGTGTGGCGGGACTCCATGACAGGCCAGACGCACAATGGCAAAGTTTATACGGACCCTCGCTTGAGTCTGCACGGGCAAAATAGCAATCGACAACACCGCAAAGCATACTAGAGATGTCGTCCAAGAACCACAGCTTCGGTTCGGCCACGCGAAATTTGCTCTCTGAACCCATCTTCAACACGATTGTGGCGACTCTAGGGGCGCATGCTAACAAATCCACGCCATCCTCTTCACCAGACCGTACTATCTCCTCATTCACCGACTCACAGAACGCCCCCTCAACAGTACAACCATACCGAGACGTCTTTTGCGGAACAATGCGGCATAAAACGCTGCAAACGCTCCATTGTATCTGCGTGGTTGGCAAGAGTAGGTACCTGGAAAACGTGAGACTGTAAGTGTTTCGGCGCTGGCCGCCACGGCCCTCACCATGCTGCAGGCAGGATACTACCGTCGTGAGCCCGGCGTCCAGGCGTGGGAGTTGCATGAGAGCTACGGACGTGGGCGTTTCATCATGTTGAGCATGGTACCCTCGGAACTTGTGAAGGACATGTGCTCCCAAAGTGTTTCCGAACAGTACGTTACCCTCGGCAAGATCACACACGTCCTCAGGGATAGAGTAATCACCGTATGCTAGATCCTCGGCCTTGTAGAGTCGCCACCATGAGAAGTCTGAAGTCCCTTGCTCCTCTTCTGAAATCCTCAGCCTCGTCCACGCTCCTCGTGCCTGAGATGAGCGCTCCGCCCGCTCCCTGTCCGGTATAGACGTGTTCCTCCCCGACATCACGAAGAAACACGCAGGGAATTGAAACAGCTGATCCCTAGCGTCTTTCTTCCGCCCGTTCATCACGTCACAGATTCCCTGCCTCATTCTTGCACATTAAGCCTAGTCTGTTGAAACAGCCTCCTTGCACTCGCGGCAGGATTCGGCGTCCAAAAACAAGGATGAACACTCCGCGGTGCGAAGCCCTGCACGCACCACTCTAACCAGGGCCGTCGCTTCATCGTAGTAGGAACGCGTATGGTACTCGTCACGATTGGCAAGAACCATCGGTGGAATCGGCACGACACCGTCAAGGTTGTCCGCGGAAAGATCCCTCGCCACGCACGGCTCACTGCGATCCGCTGGGTTCCGGACTGGAACAGAACTTGTTGGGTCCAGCTGAGCAGTTTCGCGGTGATGCCATTGCAGAATCTGCTTCCCGATGGTCTTGGCAACACCAATGTAATTGGCCCCCACTTGTGTCATACGCTTGTGACTCTGACCACTTCCAGTTCCGGCACGGGGTGCGCCCCGCTCGGTGTCACCTGAAATCTCGCGAGCTATGCGTTGGCTCTCGTTCTCGTGCTGGACATCCTTGAATTCGGATTGTAGCCGCAGGAACTAGGAAAGCGTTGTCCTAATCGTCACGAGCACCTGAAAAAGCTCTTGATCGTTCTGACGTACCTTTTCCTTGCCGTCGTTGACCCTTGTCTTGAAACCAACAACCTCTTGCTCCTGCGCCCCGACCTTGTTCGTCTTCTCAGCAAACATCGTTCGTAGCTCTTCCATCTGCTCACGCGAGATCGATTGTGAGCGAGCTACAGCGGACGTCTCAGCTCTTGTCCTGGACGGCATCGGCGGAGGTGGCAACGAAGAGGGTCTCACCCCCGACGTACCGGGAGGAAGTAGGTTCCCACGATGAGTTTTCCCTACTCCACGGCGGATGTGCGACCGGACAGGGGCTATAATGCAGGGCGTGCCGCCGCGTGGAGCGGACGCGATTCCGGGCCGAACGCTGAAGCTGGCTGTGCTCGAGCTACAGTCAGATTGAATAGACGCCCGAGAAGGAGGCATCTTGTTGATAGCACGCTCTGGTGCATCTACGAGTGTTATAGTAGCACCATGAGTCGCCAGAACAGTCGCATCATCGGCTTGTTTACTTTCTGGACCAAGCAGAGACGCCGCCGGCGTCGTCTGAGGCCGCATAACCCTCTATAAACTGCCTGCCGGGTGGAGATGAGTTGCATTAACATCTTGGTCTGGCGCAGTCAGAGCGACACGCTCAGCTGGGGCATCATCCTCCGCGTCCCGCTGCTCGTGGGTGCGCTTACGAGATCGTTGCATCGGAACAGACCTTTTCGTCGTTCTGGCCGGCGGAGCCTTCGATGTAGAGCTGCGCGACAGGCAGGATAGGACTGGTAGAGGCTTGGTGAGAAGGACGAGTTGGTTTACTACGTCGCAGTTTTTGTGAACTCAGGAGTACAAGTGCCAGCTAGAAGCTACCACAGGTAGTCGGGCCCTTGTAAATTCATGTACGCACGGAGAGTGCCTGCCGACGGTTGAAATTTCGTAAGCGTCAACGGCAGGACCGGAAGCAGGGGCTGCGGGCGTGCAGATGGGCATTCCAGAAAGTAACGAAAACTCAGACTCGGGGGGTGTCACTAGTGACAGGGACTCAGATCTGCACATGTGAAGATACACGGGTAGATCGATGTTGTTTTTTCAGATTAAATCTCGCACATCCATCTGCTCATTTGCTTTCACATGTGTACATCTGAGCCCCTGTCACTTGTGACACCCCCGTGGTCTCAATTTTCATTCCTTGTCAAATCCCTTTTTCCTGCTATAGCGGCCCCACTATCACCCCCTTTTCTGGGTGACTTTTCTTGGGGCTAAGCCCAAGTCTTTGTCAGCGGCCATAGTATGGCCTGCTCGCCCGGAACTGGCTCTTCAATTGGCATGTATTGTTTAAGTTTGTTTACCTGGACGCTATTTTGGAAGATCCAATCACATACTTACGACCTAGACTTATCCCCATCGTTTGGGAACAGTCCATCGCGCTTCAGAATCTCACGCGTCTCAGGGATTGTAACGGTGCTGAGTCAACGTATAGCTCTCTGTGACTGTTCCCCTAAATCCTTGCAAGACTCGACGTTTGTGTCTCGCGCTCCAGAAGTACCTCTGTTTCGCGCCTCCTCATCTCCAGGCAAGTACCTGGCGTCATTCACAAACTCGGCCACACCAAACGGTGCCGGTACAATGTACACCTTATACCTCAGACCTTCACGGGACTCCGCCTGCCTTTCCACTGAAAGAGCTACCCGGTTGAAACGTTATTTGTCTACCCCCAAACTTCCATCTCCGTAGATCTTTGTCTTCTCCCGTGTGCGCCCACACAAGTTTGCGTACAGGAGCGTCCCACAGAAGGGGAGGGTCATCTCTTTTGTCGCGAACAGCGGGTCCGCAAACACCCCGAGTCCCACACCTTCGTACTTCACCGTTGACGGACGCACGACCACACAGCCCGCCATCACTTTCACCGCCCGTAATGTTAGCCGGTTTTGCACGTTTCGCAGAGCGTGGTACTTCGCCGGCCAGTTGTCTACCGATGCGCGTGAATAGCGTAGGGAAAGCATGGCATCCCCGGCGTAGTTCGTAATAAACCGGACTATGTAGTCCGGTAGACACTTATACCGGGGACACCCAGTACGAGCATCCGCATTTTTCCCCTTCCTTGCATACACGTTCCGTTTCACGGCGGCCAGGTACCTTGTGGCAAGCTCCATAGCCCACGGAGAGCCACCAATGTAGCACGCGGTACTCATAACGCTTTCGCAAAACCCCTTGACGAAGCTTGGTAGAGCTTTATTGACGCAGTCTTCATCCTTTTCGCACCCCGCAAAACGGCGATGTCTCGGAAGTTCAACGCATGCTTTTGCAGCAGCGTAAGTACCACTTCACAAGTCCACCACAAGGTCCCTTGTGGTCAAATCCGGCAACAACAGCTCGTCCATGTGTTTGATGCTGTTTTGCTCAAGTCGAAGCATCTTCATCCGAATCCTCTCGTCGGCTCGTCGCGCCGCCTCTCTGGACTCCAACAGCTGGATTCCATCCATACAGTTTGTCCCAGGCTGCGTGCGAACACTGCACATACTCGTTGATTTTGTAGCATACTCGGGCGAACTGCACTTCAAGCGGCACATTTCTCTGCGAGAAGCGAGCAGCCCATTGCGTGACTGAGGCATGGCCACGTACCTTAATACCCGGGTTCTGTGTGTAGTGACGTCGAGCTCGGATGTGGACCATCGACTGGTCCTCCATGATGAACATGAAGGCCTTCTGCCGCCTCCCCCTCGAAGCACTGGAACCGTCACTCGCCTCGTCTTACACCTCTCCGCTGTAACGCTTGAGGCGCGAAAGCCACATGCCATTTTTAGGCCACTACAGAAGATGATTCTGTGCCCGGGTTTAGAAAGCAGTGCGTCGAATATTAGAATGGAGGCGTCCATGTTCTTGTGAGTGAAGACATGACGGTCAGATTTGTCCGTGCCCCGCTCGCTTCTGGTGTTGAACGGAGGGTCCGTCAGCAGTAGATGAATCTTATCCTCGAGGCACCTACCCGAGTCGTCAGTGTGATGATTGAGGAGGTCGTGGAAAGTGCGGCTGTGAACACGGCAGTCCGAGTTCACCACGCCGAGCAACTCTGCGAGAAGGTCCGTCGATGGATTTTCCTCCAGGAGCGACTCTTCTGACGCCTCCTGCGGCGGTGGAGACGGGCTATTACGGTTGGCTGGTTCTCGTCCATCACAAAGGGGGTCGTTCGGCTCCGGCACTAATGGGTTGAGAGTGGACTGGAAAACCTCACTACTTTGCCCCGTACGACTGTGTGCCACCACATCCCCCGCTTTGTTATCGATACAATCCAGTTCCAATTCCGTCTTCTCTTTCAGCAGGTAAGGCAAAGAACGAGAAGGCCACGCGGATATCTCCTCACTGGGCGTGGTGCTCGACAGTGTCGCCTGCCGACGACGACGCGGTCCTGTATCTTCCGAATCGGCATCCGACAGCTCTAAGTCCACCTCAATAACCTCTGAGCAGGCATCATCATCTTCATGCGCTTGACGTTGAAGCCTGAGAGCCTCCCGTGTATCCCCGCTCATGTTGGCAAAGACCCTTGGCAAGTGGTCATCGCGCGACTCAAAGCGATCCCGATACGGCCAGTTCCTGCGGTGCTTGACATCGTACAAAGTTTCGTTTGTAACGATGGCTTGCAAGCTTGATAGGAACAGACTTGTAACCACCCACATTGCCGCATCCTTCTCGAAAGTTCGGCTCCAGGCTACCGTACCGCTCGCACTCTCCTCCACACTTCCTCCCCCATTCCCTTGCAGCGTGGTCTCCTGCGTGATGGATGCAAAGCCACCAGCGCGTGACTTCAAAGTCACAAAGTGCTGAACAAGCGTGCGAACGGAAGGTACAGTCCAAATAGCGCCTCGCTATCCAAAATTTCCGCTGCCTTCGCCAGTTTCGTACATGCCCGACTTAGCAGCTCTACAGCAAACGCGAGAGGATTTCCGGTTTGATTTATTATCTTCAACGCGAATACAGGTTTGCTGCCGCGCCTCAAGTGGCATACGTTGATAGCGTGGAAGAACAAGAGAGCCTCGAGGATTGTGGGGTGGACATCCAAAATATGGTTCACGGCCGAACTACTTCCCGAACCCCGCTGGCCTTAGAAGGAATAATTTTGGTGGCAACAATAAGAGACACCCCATAGGTCGTCTGACCCAGGGCCACATCTGTGAGCTCTTCAATCCTCTTGTCTTTTTGGTTTAGCAAGACGATTGACGGTGCTGCGCGCACTATCTGCTTCATCTGCTCGCTGCCCAGCTCGCGAAAGACCTGGTCGTCGCTCTCGTTAGAGGTGCGGGAGTCGGTGCCAGGGTTGTGCTGCTTGTCCTTCACTGCGACGAGTTCCCTGATCGCCACTGAGGCCTCGTCGTCTGCTACGATGGCAAAATGCAGGAAGGGCGACATGTCGAACTTCGTGAGGTCAAACTTCGCGTTCACCTTGGATGCGGAGAGAACGGCAATGAAGCCAGGCAAGCACACGCCGGCTTTCCCGGACCAGCTGCGTTCAATTGGCGCAATGGTTACAGTGCAACGAGAAACGAAACACGGAAAGAAGCCCAGAAATGATGGGGATGCAAGGAGGGAGGAGCAGAACGTCGCAAGCGAAGTGAGGAGAACCTCGTCGAGCGAGGTAGAGGGAGGAGATACAAGGACGAAGCAAGGAAAGTAGGGAGCACCGCGCCGATATATTTGTATCGCGAGGTTGTGAGTTCTCGTGCTGTGGGAGCAGGTGTGTGCCATTTGTCTTGCGAACAGGGTGTGAAGCGGCCGGGAAAACAACAAACTTCCACACGCTCACGTTTGTATTCCATAAGAGCAGTTCCGAAAAGTGGTGCCTCCTTCACGAAGCTTGGAAAAATAAGTAGATTATTGAGGGTGCGGAGAGTGTAAGTAGTGACAGGGGCTGAGATCTACACATGTGCAAACACATGAGCGGATAGATGTGCGAAATTTAATCTGAAAAACAGCACCGGTCTGCCCATGTATTTTCACATGTGTAGATCTCAACCCGAGTCACTAGTGACACCCCACGGTTCTTATAAATTACAGACTTCTCAACCTTGAAATGCAGCTATGGCGTCGTGCTGAGAATTGCTTCTTTTTGTGCGTGCCGAGAGATGCCGCGAACCTTAACCGTGCAACCTTTCCTGGCCGTCGTGTCCGTACCTCTCCCGCGCTACCACTCTCTTCTCGCAGTCTTTCCATTCTCTGCCGTCACGAGTGCACTCTCTTTCGCACACGGATCCTTTCTCGTCTTCTCCGCCTTCACATTATAAAATCCCTCCTCCTTCATCCCCATCGTTGATCCTTTCACGCAAGTAACGCACTTCCGAAATGACCGACAAACATACCACCTCGACCTCTACTCGTGACTCGCTCATGTCGTGCACAGAGCCGGAGCTGGGTATAGAACCGGAGCCAGGATTGTAGCCAGCGGCGACAGAGGAGGAGTTCCGGGCCGAAGCAGGCATGCAACCCTCTCCATCCGAGTCGCCAACACGGAAACGCCCGCCCCGGGATGCCTCATGACAGGCGCGCCCTTCGTCCGCCTGCTCTCCAAAACCAGAGACTGAGGACTGTGACGACTCCAATGTGCTTATTGTGGAGGTCGAGGAGCAACCGGTGTCGTGTCGGACTTTCTTAAAGTCCGACTATGACTCCGACGAGGTCTACATATATATTGCGCAGACCGTACAGCCCCAGTACATTCTTCGCGAAAGCCCGCACGCCACCATCGACTGCCTCCAGGCCAGCCTGGTTGATAGCAGCTACAAGTACGACCTTCGCGTCATGTTGGTCGCAGTGCGACGGTGCGACAATCCCTCGCGACCGGACATCGCTGACGGCACCATCAAGGACGGCGCCGTCTTGCGCGAAGGTGTAAAGCGTGCCATCGTGAACGGCCTTCATCGCCACCAAGCTGTCCCTAGCCCGAAAGAGGGAAAGGACGGTGCGGGAAGGGCTCACTAGGGCATCCGCGATTTTCTTATCAGCCGAAAGATTGCACGAGACATGACGAATACGGAAATCATGTCCGACGAGTCGCGGTCGAAGACGCCGGCCGGACTGCTAAGCATAACAAGTCGTTCTCCCACTACTCCGTGCGTGTCATCCACGTCATGCAGGCTCTCGCCGTGCAAAACGACATGAACCCACTGGCCTTGAGCCAGAAGGGAGCTTGGGAAGCAATGATGAACGCCATTCTGCTCCGAGCTACCGGCCTGTCTGCCTACCGACGCTACGTACGCGTAGCTAAGATCTTTCTCCGAGACTGAGGCCTCGTGGGATTGCTCCACGACCGGACCTTCGACACTTCCACGTATGAAAAGGTCGGTATCACTCATCCTGCTGACCAGCATCTTTGGTCGGGGAGCCCTCACGGCGTAGCTTTCTTCATGACTTTCGCGTCGCGGTTCATCGACAACGCGGACCGCGACGGAAATTTTGAAAATGAAGCTTTCTACGCGTGCACGCCCCGGCTTTTCCAGATCTCCGTAGCCATTCTTGAGAGGCATGGCAAGGGGATGGGCATTACTTATGACGAGTTTCTGGGCACTGACATTGCTCAAACGAAACTCCTTAGAACTCCCATGAAAGAGCTCTATCTGATCTACATGCGCCTCTTTTCGAGGAGAGACAACGACTCTGCAGAGGATCTGGAGAAGCGCAAGAAAGGGCATTGTACGCGCTTCGCGAATGAGGTAACTGAGTACTTCGTTCCGGGTCTCAGCAGGCACGCGGCCTCGGCTCACGTGGCGACCGCAGCTGCTGTGCCTTCTACGCGTCGCTCCGCCCGGCATGCTGCTCCTTCCCACACTACTGCACTCGAGTCTACAGTCTGTGGGCGGAAAGCCCCAGGAGCGATGCCCGCGACAAAAGCGCTTGTCAGGGTGACAACGGCTGCACATTCCTCACGGTGAAAGCCTCGATTTCTGGAGATTGTGCGGTTGGGAAAGTCTGATAGAGTGAAAAGGGGTGTGTAGCAGTCGAGACTAGGAGTCGCCGAGAAGCCCAGGGCGGCCCAGGAGAACACGGGACAACATCAGGGTGCTCCGGAGATGTTCGACAACAAGGTTCCGAGGCAGCTGCCGGTCGGCACTGCGGACAAGACCATGGTGCTTGAGGAAACACCCAACAGTTAAGAAAATGTAGCATACGTCGGCCTGCCAGATCACGAAGAAAAGAAGTAGCTGCTATGGACGGCGGAAGACCCGCACCCCATGCTCTGGCTGCTTCCCATCTACGTACCCATTGAGCACCGGGTACACTCGTACTTCTCTGTCAAGGACTTCGAAGCCATGCATCGGTTTCAGTTCTTCGTGGGGAGTTTCGTGTAGTTAACCGAGCTTGAGGCTATCGATGTGGTTCTTGACATCTGGAACCCCAACCACCTGCAGACACACTTCTGGAGGGACATAGCAGGCAGAGGTGAGGATGGTGGCAGAGGATATGCCTACTTTGAGAGGAGACAAGGTAAGCTTCATGACCTTCGCTACACGTGCCTTGAGAATTTCGCTGACTCCAGCGGCATTCCGCGCGGAAGCCTCGAGTCCCTGAGGTTGGCGCCCAAGGGGAAGCTTGCCTCTGTTGAAAAGGTGTTCTCGTTTATTGCGAGCACATTAAACGGGGAGAGTGCACTTGGACCGGGGCCAAATGAGACCTCGTCGAACTCGATTGCCAACGAGGGGGAAGATAAGAGGGACGCACCAAACAGGTAGGTGGGTATCGCCCGCTAATCGAGTATACGGAGCCTGTTGGTCGAAGCCTGCGAATGGAGGGAGGAGTGGGTGTGGGCTTCGCAAAGGCTTGCGCAGCTAGGCACTTGGGTGGGTCAGCTTGATGCCTACGTCGGTCTGAGGAAGATATCTAGGAGGAAGCCGTTCATACCTAAGCCGGGGGGTCGGTTTTTGGTTACTGGGAAGGACTGCTCACGGCAAGCGCCGCGCAATGACTGTGACGAGCCATTAAAAGCGGAGACGCTGGGCTTTTTCGCAATCGTGGGCGGGGCAGTGGGCTTCCCGTTTTGGGTGTGTGACTATTCACACATGTTTGCTTACGGAGAGGAGAGCGAACAGGTGGCACCGGCGGCGACGTTCAAGATGAAGAAGATCATTTTGCCGCCCAACTCTGTGTTTTTCGGGCATAGGCATCTCACGCACGCTGGGACTTTGTATGAGGACTGCATTGCGGATGAGTTGACGGAACGGTACCATGTGTACTTTATGCCAGAAGAGAAAGGTGTGCCGGACCAGGTGTCTTATGCAGTAAGAGTGCTACCGAATTTTCCGGACAGTGGGATGGCCCGTATTAGTCGTAGGAATAATGGAAGAGGTGAGGAGTTGGACTGTGGGGCTGGCGCGGACATGGTCGGGTTTTTAGATTTCCACGCCGGCGGGAGTATTAGGACAGAGGACGTCAGTTCAAGAGATGAATGTTTCGACTGCGATGAACCTGAGGATTTCATTGCCGTTCTGACAAGTAGTAAGAAAGATCAATTAGCTACACGAAGAAGTGGCTGAAGAGCGTGAGGTGTAACAAACGTAAACACTACCTACCAGTTTGAGAACCACTTCTTTGCGATCAGGCCACACTATAAGGGCTGTGAAAGACTTGGGCTTAGCCGCATGGAAGATTGCCCAGAAAAGTGGGCGATTTTGGAGCCGCTAAAGCAGGAAAAAAAATTTGAGAAGTAATAAAAATTCAGACTAGGGGTGTGTGACTAGTGACGGGGGCTGAGATGTACACACGTGAAAACACATGACCAGATGGATGTGCGAAATTTAGGCCCAAAAACAACATCTACCAGCCCATGTATTTCATGCGTGTAGATCTGAACCCCTTCACTAGTGACACCCCACCGATCTTAGAAATTGCTTCCTCTCAAACGCCACGAAATCCACGTTGGCAACCTTTCTCTGAATACGACTCCAGGTTCAGTTTGTTTCTACGCTTCGTGTGATACGTGGAAGACCTGTTCAGCACAAGTGGTGTGTGCCTCCCGTTCTGCACGGGTCAACTGTAGCACGGCTGCGGAAAGGGTGGACTGGCATGTTGGCCTCTGTATTTCCCACGTGTTTCTAAGGGTAGGTGGCCGTACAGCGTAGGAAGAAAGTTGTTTCGTATGACAGGATGCCGACTCAACTCTAGGCCGCAGTTGGCGACACTTCGGCGCAAACAACGTGGTGTCAGATGTATGATTTCGTGGGCGTATTGTTAACCAGTAACGGAACGATGCACGAAGCAGGCTCGGCTATGCGAACGCATCCCGAAGGTCAGAACCACCTTGTTTCAGCCCCGCCATACCTTTAGACGTCTTGTGTTCGAAACACACTAAACTGACGCCGTCCAGCAGCACTCGGGTAATATGCCACGGCTTACATGGGTTACACATTATTCTTTGTTTGCGTTGCACTACGTTTCCAATACTGTCCGAGATATGAGCGCATAGATTTACAAATCAGATCGTGGCGAATAACGTCGGCAAGATTCTCAGTGAGCCAGTGTACCCGAACATCTCCGAGCATAATGCTCAGTTTTCTAGAGGCACAGATTGCGGATATGGCGCGTACCATTCATCAGTGCAGTGGCCCAAAATCTGTTGCAAGGCAATTAAGAGTATTAAGAGTCCAGGGTAAGCCTATCCACGTGACGCAGGCTATAGGCCGTCACGTGACATTGGGGTATGTAAGGTGAGATGCGAAACTGCAGTGTACTGCACAACGTGCAGTAAGAGCATGGTATTTTACTACAAAATAAACTACAGGTAGTGGATGCGGGCGTTCACTGGACGCAACAATTCAAAATATTCACTCTCTCGAAATCGGCGGGCTATGCGCAAAACCGCCGTACTATACGAAGTCCACGTTTTGGGATGCCACGGAGATCACAACTCCACAGCACTCCAAAATGTGTAGTACGGGTGGACGGTTCAATGTGTTACTGCACCCGATGGACGTCCGCATCGATTTCCGGAATCACAGATGGACTTGTACTCCTCAATTCACAACAAACGCGACGTAGTTTTCGAAACTATTCTTCTCACCAGGTCTCCGTTTATCCTGTCCTCCCCGTGGCGCAGCTCTACAGCGATGGCTCCGCCGGCCAGAAGGACGATAAGGACTGTTCGGATGCAAGATCTCGGAAGCGCACCCATGAGCAACAGGACGGGAAGGATAATGCCCCGGCTGGTCCTGTCGCTGTGAGCGCACCACACCCCGAGGCTAATGCTACTCAGTGGCACCCAGAAAACCGCTCAACCTGGGTTTTTCAGCCCCACAGAACGCTGCAGGCGTCTCTTTCTGGTCAAAAAGGTGAACAAGCCGTCGATGCCACTATTCTGGCCACTTACTGTGCTTCTGTAGCACTGCCAGTTCCACTAGTGCGTGCTGTGAGCCAGACGCCTGCTTGTCGTTTGTGTACTCTATCTGACTGTAGCTCCCGGACAGCCAGCTTCACCTTTTGGGTCGGAATTGCGTCCGCTCCGCGCGTCCGCACTCCCGGCATTACCGCCCTTGTGCAGCCGTCTGTCCGCCGCGGAGCAGAGCATACTCATTGTGCGACCCTGCCTCCTCCTCGTGCATCGGGAAGGAGACCCTCTTTGGGTGCGCCTCCGCCCATGCCGTCCTGGACAAGGGTTGAGACTTCCAATGTACTCCGCTCACAATCGATTTTGCGTGAGCGGATGGAAGCGTTACAAATTATGCTCGCAAAGCAGACGAACACGGTCTGGGTTCAGGAGGAAGACATTGCTGATCGGAGAACAAGGATTAGGAACTACAAGGAAAAGGTACAGCAAGCCGATCAGGAGCTTCTTGGGTTGCGGATGACGACTAAGGTATCGCTTTCCGAGTTCCTGCTACTACAAGCCAATTCTAAGGACGTGAAGCACTAGAACGGGAGCACACACTTCGCTTGCGGGAGTTCTAGTGGCACCAACCAGGGCACACCGCGTGCCGGCCCTGGATGTAGTCAGAGTCCCACGCGTATGAGAAAAGCGGGGGCAAAGCAAATTGGTATTGCCAAGACCATCGAGAAGCACATTCTGCAACGGTATCACCACGAAACTGCCGAGCTCGACCGAACGATTTCTGTTTCAGTCCGGAAATTGGCGGGTCTCAGTGAGACGTGCGTGGCGGGGAATCTTTCCGCGGATGGCCTGGAAGATATCCTGTCTACTCCAACGACGGTTCTTGCCAATCGTCAGGATTAAAATACTCGTTGCTACTATGGTGAGGCGACGGCTGTGGTTGCGATCGTCCGTGGAGAGCTTGGCACAGGGAACTGGTCATCCTGGTTCTTGGGCGCCAAATCACGCCGCGAGGGCGAGGAGGTTGTTTCAACGTACTACGCTCAATGTGCAAGGATGAGACGGATAATCTCTGACGTGATGAGCGCACGGAAGCGAAATGCTAGGGTCAAGCTGCTCCAAATGATTGGCTACTTCTTTTCCATGCCGGGGAAGACCACGGCCGTATCGGACGGCGAGCGGGCGGCGCGCTCATCTCAGGCACTTCTAGCGTGGGCGAGGCTGATCAGTTTGGAAGGGGAGCAAGGGACTCCAGACTTCTCATTGTGGTTACGCAACAAGGTTGACGATCTCGCATGCGGTGATTACTCTGTACCGAAGAAGGCGTGGGATCTTGACGAATGTGACGTCCAGTTTTGAAAGTCTTTGGGGAGACAAATCCTTTACGAACTCCGAGGGTACCATGCTCGACAGGATGGGACATCCGCGTACGGGTCCATTATTCAACTTGCCCGCCTGGACGCGTGTCCGGCAAAAGGGGTATAATGGCGGCACCATATTGAGGGCGACGGCGGCCGGCGTCAACGCACTTACAGCCTGAAGTTCTTGGAGTTCCTGCCCTTTGCAACTATGCACATACTTTGCAGTGCTTGCAGCGTTTTATGCCAAAATATATCGCAAGAGATGTATGGGTATGGTCCTATTGATGAGGGGGCGTTGTGTCAGTCGGGGAATGAGGGGATTGAACGGTGTGGTGAGGAGAATGGCGAGGTTTTGTTAGAAGGCGCCCTTGGAGTAGCCAGGAAGGTGTTGAAGGTGAGCTCAGAGAACGAAATATATGTGGCGGTACGGAGGACGTGGTCATCGGACAAAATCTCCAATATGATTGGCGCTGTTATCGATTGCTATGTTCCACGTGCAGACTCAAGCAAGGGACCGTATGAGCTCTGCGATGGCGCGTCTGGCCTGTGACGGACTCCGCCCACAACTCTGGATTCTTCCCCGCGTGCTGTTGTTGGAGCAGAGGGCAAGTAAATGTCAACGCAGAGAACAGAGAAACGGGGGGAAACCTCACTTGTCTGTTGGTAACTCACTACAGAGAATGGCTCTTTCTTGTGATTTTAATTCTAGTGCAGAGAGAATGGCTTGTCCCTTGGATGGGAGGCTTCAGGTAGAATTGCCCGTGAATCAAGGTTTCTGTAGAAGCACTCGATGTAGAAGCAATTGTAGAGCCAGTGGAGCTGAGGAGTGAAAGAGAGGATGCGGAAATTTGCCCGCAGCACGTCAGCTGCTCCAATGATAGCAGAGGCCTTAAAGCGGCCAAACCAGAGAGAAACAGGAGCTCGATGCCCTCGCCGCTGCATCTCTGGGAGCGGGACGGGGTATTCTGTGCGATTTGCATTCTCAGTTGTAGACCACCGCAAGCAAACGCATTGCTGAGTGTCATCAACAGCGTCGATTGATGGAATATGGTCCCTATACCGAGCGACCGCATATTCGGTAGACGGCAGTGACCGAAGGTCGTACATACGGAGGAGAGACAGAACCTGTGCCAACCGTCCCGGTCTATGTGTTTCGCATCGTCAGAGGCCAGGAACACGAAGCTGAGCCGCTGCTGCTTCGTCGAGCCGAAGCTATTATTTGCACTTACGCGCGGAATGACATGTTTCAACATTGGGTCGACTCGAATGACACTCAGGTCGGGATCGTAGTCATTCACAGATGGGGAGAGGCTGGCCAGAACGCAACCACTTTTGACAGTGGTAAATGGAGAGTTTCACATGTGTGGACCGATTCTTGATGGAGAATCTCGGCACGAACAAGATCCAGCCGCAAAGTGTTGCCCTGGTCACCACGCTGTACAAGAAGACCGATGCAGATGTCAGGAGCTTCTCCGCGTAGTGATTAGAGCATTGCAGCGGTACGGTCGCATTCTCCGTTTCCGGGAAGCGGCATGGCGAGGGTTCTCAAGTGCGCGAGTTCCCGGAGGTACATTCTGGAGCCTTCCCTGGCGAAACACGCCCGGTGCGTGCCGTTTATGTTCCTGTGCGTGGTCGTGAGGCGACGCAATGGGGAGGCGGAGGCGCCTTGAGTTCGAACGCCAGCAAGGTTTTCGGAGTGCTGGATCGGGTGGACGGTTTCGTCCATGGCTGTCGCCGTTTGCTTCGAGGTGCGGCGGTAGTCTTACCTGATTGCAGTGTGAGCTCGTTCATGAACACCAGCATTTGGATATTGTATGCCTTAAAAGTTCTGTATGACATCTGCAAGGTGGGTCGGGAGATGAAACTTGCAGGGCCTCAGCCTGGTCGGGCGGTAGTCCCAAGAGATGTGGAGTATGAAGGTTATAAACTTATCGATACAGCCCTCTAAGTTATGAACGTCGGCGAAGCTCCAGTGCCTCTCCAGTGCCTCTCTAGAGTTGAGTAATAGAATGTCTGTGTACTGAGCGCAAGCAGATGCGATCAGCGCGAAGTCAGGTGCTTCACAGCAATGGTCTATGTTTCATGCGATAATCACAAAGGCCATGTTAATGAGCCTGTAGTGTTTGGCCTCGAGCATCCCGCAAAATCCTTCATTTCTATAGAGTCTGTTCAGGCGACTGCCTTTTTCGGCGGCGGAGAGGTCCACCTGTACGCTGGGAACGTACAATTCCCTCGGAATGACCGCCAGATATGTGTTGCCTCCGCGGAGGAGGGTATTGCGGATGGTTTTGAGCTGGTTCCGACTATTGCCATCGGATGCTTGAGCTGTGAATAGGACGTGGGAGTCGACCCTAGGAAATACGCACGTCTTGATTAGCTATGAGATGCCGAGGTGGAAGCTGTGCAGCGGTCCAGAACCGAAACTGGAGTGCATGTCAAGATGAGAACTGGACGGAAGCAGGGCGAATGTTTCCCGAGAGGATGGCAACCTCCGCAGGACGGCGATGGCGAGGGTGTATTGCCCCTGTGCGGTAGCAGCTCGTGCACGTACTGGCGGGCCTGCCGAGGGATTCGTGAGCGGCGGCGTTGGCCTTGAGTTCGGCCACTTTTCTGCGAAGAAGGATGGTGGACTGCATGGTGCGCGGCGGGAATGAGGCGGACGCGGTTAGGAGATTTGAAGGTACTTTGCAACGTGGACAGGGTTGGGTGCTTTCTGTGCCCGATCCAGTGCTGATGAGGGCCTTCGCCTCGAGTCTGTCGCTACAGTACCTGGTGACGTCTAGGTGATATTTCCATAGGCGATGGTAGACGTCTGAAAATATGAAGCCTATTAGTGCTTTCTCATACGGAGGCGATAGCAGAGAGTACATGGCGGAGTGTAGTATACAAGTTTGGTGTCTGATACTCCAGTAGTCGAAGAAGGTGTACGAGCGTCAAAAGTTTTGTCGTATTCAGTGGGGAAGAGCTGTGCAGGGAGATAGCCAACGACTGTGCGCCGGGACATTCTGCAGCTTACTGGAAAAGCCGCAGTGAATTTGAGGAGATTGACATGGCCGCGGTAGACAGTGAGGTCGCTGTTCTTTATCGTACTGGCGGGTTTGTCCGTATAGACCTGTACGCAAAGTACAAACGAGTGGGTCTCCGACGTCCCGGTATCCGAAGTATTACCGTCAAGCTCCCTACCGACGACCTCTTCGGTGCGGTTTTGACAGACTCGTCGGTGCTTATGGGTCTGCAGAGGTTGCGGGAAGAGACATATGTCGCTCTACGGGGGGGTCACCGCAAAGTCTGAGATTGGAAGACCCTGTGTTAGCTTGCGCTACTTGCTTTTGCAGGATCTCTGTACGGTCCTGGAACTCGGCGGTTAGGAAGGACGTACCGCGGGGGTCCAAGAAACGAGTTGAGGAAGAGTGCGGATCCCCCAGGATAAAAATGATCTTGTCAACAGTGTGCATACAGGCAGCCCTCTTTACTTCGGCACGAGAAACTGCCAGAGATTTTATGAGAATGTCGGTATGATCTGCTGTCGATTCTGCATCAAGGCGACACAGGAATGGGAGCAAGGAGAGCAGAGGGCCTGGGGCCTCATCACGAAGGACGTCGTAATCATGTGGAGAGGAGGTCCTGGCGCGATTGAACTTTGCGGAGAAGTAGAATCGAGCTCGGCCGATCTGTTTGTTCGCAAGTGAAGCTGTTGCGCATGTCACGAAAGGAGGTACGCGTAGGAAGAGGAGTAGACGCTGTGCCGAAATCTGCAGCACATGTTGGAGGATGCCAAAGATGGCTGCAATGCGAGGGGCTGGCGGGAAAAGTAGAAGAGCAGAGAGATAGAACATTCTGCATGGATAGAGCTGTCCGCTTGTTTTGACCAAGAAGAAGATGGTAGGTCTGGGCGCGAGCACTCCGACGTTTACGAAACCTAGTACAAGTCTCGTGCCCGCAGGAGTCATCAAGGTGGAAGTCAGAACCAGCCATTCGACACACAAAAGCGCTATTTGCTATGTCGACAAGACCATGTCATGCGTTCGCCGACTGCTACTACAACTAGAGATGGGAATTGGAAAGCAGTGACAGTGTTATATCACTAATTGAACGAGTTTCAAAATTTCGTCCGGACTAGGGTAGTTTCAAGGCACGGCGGCGAAACTGTGGAACGCAACAATCCGCCACTAACCCTATTCAAACCACAACGACGCGGGGCACGACGTAGTCAAATCTGCAAAGATATCCTGCAATCAACAAAAAGTACTGAGCGATGGTTGTTCCTTGCGATGCGACGGCGTGCACAGTTAGGCAGAGCGTTTTGGAAACGGTATTCTTCCATGCGCGAGGGATTTGGGCGAGATGGGATGCCTTATTGAAGAATGCCATGATGTCAGGTGTGCGATTCGATGTCAGAAGTGCAGGCTGTTGCAAGTGGAGAGGGTGAGAAAGTGTGGGTGATAGTAGGGTATGGTGTACACGATGAAAGGGAAGGTGGCCGGGAAGGGTGGCGGGGTCGAAGAGTGGAAAGACGTGCGGTATGCAACGCAAGGCGGGGAGTGCGGGCTGTTGGAAGCGGAGAGGGTGCGGGAGTGCGGGTGTTGGTGTGCGGTGGGGTGCAAACTGGAAAGGATGGTGCGAGGGATAGGTGACGTTGTCGAAGAGTGACGAGAATTGCAGTGAGCAACGCGATGCGGGAAGTGTGGACCGTTGGAGGTGGAGTGACATGCAATGCGGCGAGTGCAGGCCGTTGGAGGTGGAGAAGGCGAGGCAATGCCGATGATGGAGGGGGGTCGTGCAAAAACTGGAAGGAAAAGCGAGCGGGACAGGTGGTGTCGTTCAAAAGTGGCGAGGCATTTGGTGTTCGATGTGATGCGGGAAGCGCGGGCTGCTGAAAGTGGAGAGTGTGACAGAGTGCTCATGATGGTGGGACGTGGTGGACAAACTGGAAGCCATGATTGGCGGGATAGAAGACGTGGTCACAGAGGCGCGACGTGTTGTATGCAATACGATGCGGCGAGGTGCGAGCTGGTAGAGGGGGAGAGAGCGAGGGAGTAGGCGTGTTGGTGGGGCATGACGGTGAAGACGCCGACCCGTGGGAAAACTCTACAAGGGCTATTCATGTAGCCGTATGGAACCGTAGTAGAACGAGACCGAACGTTCACCGCGCGCAGTGCCCGTTCGATTTAGTTCCAGTAAGTTTGATACGCCACCGCACTTCTCACAGTTCTGAATGCAGTAACACTATAGTCCCAACTGCCAAAATTGCAGTTGTTGAGCAGTACAACTAGGAATGGGCTTTCACACGTCGCAGTACGATGTGGAGTAGAACTGCGTCCTCGACTTCCACAGGACATGGGACATCAGCTAGTGATATTAGACCCGGAATATCACCAGGTGGACGTCTGAGTGTAGTAGTACTGAACCCAGACGGCCGCTTGATAGAAGTTTGAGTCCAGCCATAATACACTCGGACGTCCACCCGGTTGAAGTCTGAGTCTAGTCATACTGGGCTCGGACGTCACCCGGTCGAAGTCTGGGTCAAGTCATAATAGGCTCGGACGTCCATCTGGCGGACGACCGGGTCTAGTTATAACGGACCCGGAACTGTAATACGTGTAGTAAACCATGAGTAGTACTACGCCACCTGCTGCACTCAGTAGAGGGCCACATCCATGTCCGGAAACATAGACGTTGATGCTACATACTATCTGCGAGTGACGCTGTTAAATTTCACGACTTGGAGGATCAGGCGAAATGAGCAACGAGTACCCCGGAGCAGGATGCTATCGTGAACGTTTTCTCGGAGGATAGGAAGAATTCATATGAGCAAGAGATTACCGGAAGAAGCGAACACATCGCCTTCTTGTCCCACGAAAGGGTTTCGCACCACTGACATGGGTGACACCCGGTGCTGGATAATACCTGAGGGAAGCGAATTTGTTCAATATTGTGCTTATATCTGTCGGCTGTCTGCGGAATTGCATTAGACACCTGTCCCTCCAAATCATACAGACAAAATTGTCATTTGTTACTTGAATCATTCGCGACTATGTTGGGAAGCCGAGCGGCTGACATAAAATGTAGAAGGATTAGTCATTTTAAAACGGAGGTAGCATACCACGAGTAGAAGCAGGAGCACTGAGCACCGAGATCCTTGTTTCGCACACAGAAAGCCCAGCCCGGATCTCAGGAGTAGTTTGGGAGGCTCACGTCGCAACCCGACGAGGATGGTCAGTGTCGAGTCACTGGGCTTCGAGAGGATGGATGGGTTGGACGCTCGCCGAGTAGAGCGGAAAGCATCGCAGGAGAATCCAATTATCGTCGCCAGCCGCCGTGCGCGCTACGACAAGTGTGAACCTGACTCCTCGGAAAATAGTGGAAGCGAGTGACGCAAATTACTAGCCGCCGTTTCTTCGGCAGACACTTCCATAGTTCGCAGCCAGCCACCTCTATACTTGTGGACTTCGTTCTTCAATGGTGTTTCGCATTGATGGATATTTGTATGGCTGGTAATACATCTAGGTTTCCGGAAGTGGACGAGGTCATGGACCAGGTACAGGAGGCAAGTAGACCTTCAATCAGTACTGCACATTCTCGAATGCCCAGGGATCTCGATTTCTGTGCCGCTCCGAAACGTGGCGTTCGTGTAGTAAGATAGTTTTTTGTACGGATGGCGGTTTACAAAACAAACTATTTGCCACTGCCGCCTCCAGTGAATGTGCGCATACAGTGGTCGCAGTTCCTTTTCGAACGGAAATATTTCCTCGTCCCGCGGATCGTGCAACATTCTACCACTCCGATTCGTCAGATTACGCGTCCTGATGTTGCATGAAGCCGTGCTACCTGCCTCCAGCGAGTAAGCTTAACTTGTACCCCGAAACTGCCAATTTCCCTGCGCCAGTTTTCACCCCATCGCATTGAAGTCCACTGCAGGCGTTATGACCTACTTAGGGCTCATGACGAATGAGAAATATACGTGGCGACGCTGGGCAAGGCCACCTTACCCAGAATCGTGGTGATGTTATACGCCTGGATACGAAATAGAATGCTGTGCACTAAGTTCTTGAAAAGCATTATGACCATCGTGAAACGAAAGTAAGGGGTGCGTTTTAAACCGAGCAGGAACTGGTCAAATGCTCGAGTACTCGTAGAGATACTCGTTTTAGTGCGTGCCGAATTTAAGATCTTCACGTTAATTGTAGTGTTCGAGAGTCGTATTCATGTATTTAGCAATACGTTTGGGGAGTAGAGTCTTCCATGTGCATCGCACAATTGTCGATTAACGATTGGCGCACGATTCCGCATATCTGACACTGCGTACGTCGTGCCAGCGTGCTGCGATTTGCAGCTCAATCCTGAGGGCTAGAAACGAGTTAGCATCCCAAAATACGGAGTACATTTCTCCCTACGCTGTAAGAGCACCTACACTGCGATGGACAGAGCGAAAAGAGACGCCCAGACCTCACTGCACCGTTAGTGAAGCCATGCTGTAACTGAACCTCGTTGAAAATATAGGGGCGATATATTTCGCTAAACAAATCTCAAACGTATCACGCAAAGCGTAGGAACAAAGATAAGCGCGATCTGACGTTAGAGAGCGGCTGCACATCTTTGTTTCATGTGATTCGGAAGGATGTCGTTTCGGGGAGGGGTGCGGGGGGGGTCACTGACAGCAGCTGCCAGGATTTGCTGATTTGAAAGTCCATGAGCAGATGGTTACTGTCTTTAAGCGTCAGTTTCGCATGTCCATCTACTCATATACTTCCACATGAGCATATGACCACCCCTATCATTAAGGCATCTACCTTGTTCTGAGTGTCATTACTTCATAATCATCTTCATTCTGCTACATCACTTGCAAAGCCGTCCACGTTTCCCAGCCCCCGTTCTTCTGTCCAAGCCCAGATCTTTCGTACCTTGCGATAATGTGACAAACGGAAGAGGGCTGGTTCTCGCACTTACGTAAGGTGTCCGAGATTGCTTTCTTGAACGTTACTTCGTGAACTCTTCGCGTGGCTACCGGATCTTCTCCGATAGTCGTCGGAACGACACTCAAAACCTCGGGGCAGGCATAGTCGAAACCACAGTTTCCAGAACTGATCTCATCTGCTCTCTTACTACCATCCGCGTCCGGGTGCGCCAAACCGACCTCCTCCGCGTCGTCCGCACTGTCCGACTTTTCGGGCCGTCAAATATTTCGGCCACTATCAGCCGCCGTGGCACTGGCTCGTGATTGTACCAGCCTTCGCAGTGCCCGAAGCATCTACTTCTGTACACCTATTCCTTCATGCGTGGAGTACATTTGGAAACATACGGTCACCCCACTGGTGTCAATCTCATTTTCTCTGGGCCGAGCGTGCGTGAGATGCCCGTCTCCAACGAGACTTAGTTATGCAGCACAAGAACCGTCTTTATCCGGAACAGCGCTGACGCTGCCATCTGCTTGCTTTTCTCACCGCATGCAAACACGTTGCAGAGTAGCACACCCAGCGAGGAAAGCCTACTTCTCCGCTGACGAACGCAAAGAAGCACAGTATCTTCGATTTAAACGTCACGTTGAACAAAAATTGCGCGGCGCTTCCTACGAGCAGTCCTTCCCAGTCCGCAACATCCAACCCCCATTCTTATGGATGAGCAGTATTCCGCTAGTCATCTTTCTCAGAGCTACGTAGGCGAAGAGCCACCTACGCTGTTCCCCCAGCCGAGCACGACTTTGCGACGCCCACATCGGAACTCCTGTCGATTCACAAGCGTGCACCACCAGGGTGTGTGTTCGAGAGTTGCCGGCGATTCGTAACTCCCGGATTACCGCGCCTTCGTCGTCTTTCTCTTCCCTCACACTTTGGTTTCCTCAAGTCTCATTCAGTCCCTTTCCGAGAGCCACCTCCTAGTTGAACTTTCTCCTCATAAACCAGAACAAGTTCGTAACCGGCAAACGGTACACTTAGGCGTCGAAGTCCAGGCAGCCAGGCTTCCCTCGGAATGCTATTGTGGCCAGCAAATGTCTAAAGCCAAGTTGAGACGAGGTGCTCAAGATCGGCATGTTGGTTATGAAAGTAGGCATGCTCACTTTCCCAGTCTCCGTCCCCGTCTTGGAGAGACCTCCGTTCGCACAGCTGAGTTTGGTTTGGCTTTCAGATCTCGAGACGGGGACACTTACCGACTAACTCGCTGGAATGTCCTTAGCTAGCCTTGGACAGCTCAAGCCAATGCTTGCATCCGACGTCCTTGACCGAGAGGTGTAAGCACACTGGATGCCGAAGTAGTGTGTAAATCGGAAGCAGCTACGACATGACGCGTGGGCCGTCAGACACCACCATCTGCAACGTTTCTTCATCGAGATATGGCCGGCGCACGTATGCAAGTTGATCCCACGTTTCCAGGCTGCCGTCTAACAGCTGCACGCCGCGTGTAGTGCTGACCATCCGCCGGTTTCGAAACCTGTCGTCGAACATCTGCGCGGCACATTGAGATTAGCCTATGTTCGCCTCACCCGCCTCCGTGTTCTCGGCCTTCGCCGTCTTATCCTTCTTAGCCCTGGACCTATCCATGAGCTCAACTCTAGACTACCGCACTCCCTTGATAAGCATCCCGGACATCGCATGATTGTACGACCCCCATAAGTCCAGGTCCCGATCGTGAAAGCGGTGCAGCCGGAATCCTCCTACTTAGCGCTTGTGCCGCCGGTAGTCCTGTTGAGGCCCTCGGCACGGGGACCTGAGTGTCGGGCGCGGTCGCGCGCAAGGCAGCGGCACGCCGGGCCGAGCTGCTGGTAGAGGGCGCCGCAGCCCGGTTTATTACGCGATCCGGGGCGGGGCCCTCCTTGGGTTCGGAAGCGAAGTGCTTTATATGTTCATTCACGAGGCGATTAGGACGGATCTTGTTGTGTTTCTGCAGACATCGTCGGGAGATGTTTTTTTTTCGACAAGAGGAGTATCTAATAGATTTGGAGCTCCTCGACGCAAACTTTGCGGTGTACAGATTGTGAACTCCTAGTCTTCAGAAACTCGTCGTAGTTCAGCCCGTGGCGGTTTTCATTGTTCAGAAGCAAGTCTGCAGAAACAAGATTTAGCTCGAAAACGCACTCATGGAAGCGCTCGACCCCACAGTTGCAGTCTCGGTTAAGTTCATGAACCAGACACAGCGTGAGAGCAATGTGCAGAGCAACAACTCTTGAATTCTCTGACCACGTATGCGCGTCGTCACGTGCTAGATTCCAAGCATCCTGGATGTCGAGATGTTAACGCTCCCGGCGCTTACCACTTGCACGAGGCACGGGTCTCGGGGGAACGTATTGGCCACGCGTATGTAACGGGAGTACGAAAACAGGTCCATTGCCGAGATTACAACGTCCTTCGTCACTGCTCCGCCATATCCCTTCGCACTCACCGCCAGCAGGTAGATATCGTTATCAAAGGCGAAAGTATAGATGAAGTGCATGACATTTATGACGTAGTAAAAGATAGACTTGTCGATGGGGACCGGTCCAGTAGAGATACTTTGCTCCCTCACACTCAGCATAATTTCAGTATCTGTGGCACCCCGTCTACCTGTTGGGTCGGCAATGTACGCGCAGAGACGCTGGGCAGCCCCTACTGTGCCGTCCATTTCTGTTTTCATGCTAGGAACGGCTCGAAGACGATGAACACCGTCCACCGTAGCACACTTGACGCCATCGCGCAAAACTACGCCGTTCTTGACAGCTTCCGCAGCGATATCCAGTACCGCGGAACTGTTGCAGCGTCGTACCGTCACCAATATGGCGCCCACGCCGCACCCGTAGCCGTCCTCAACCGCGTTGACCAGGAGTCCATTCACGGGACAGACCGTGCTTCTATGTAGAACGTGCTGTGGCTGTATCGTCTTCGGAATGTATCTATAGTCCATGGTGGACTCGTAGTTGGACTTTGTCGAAGTCAGGCAGGGCATCGGCTGCTCTTTCACCTCCATGGAATCTACATCGGGATACTCACCGTTCAACGTCTCTGGCCATAGAGAGCTGTAAAACGACCAATACGCCTGGCCCGAAGCGTCCGGGCATAGCCATTTGCTGGGCAGTGGATCCATTGCAGAGCTTTGTACGTCCGCTTCGGCCTCGAACGTTTCCCCAGCAGCTGCCGGCTGCGCTCCCGGAACCAATCATATCTCCAGGAGTGGCTCTGCATTCAATGTAGGCCAGTCGTCAGCAGAGATCGGGTCGGAAATTATGTCGATCTTACGAGAAGAACTGCAGGTATACGAATCGACGAGGAATTGTATGCGATGAGGACGAATTTTGTAACCGGTCCGTTGGGGAATCGAATGCGAATTTCTTGGCAGGGAAGGGTCCATGATGGACCGTCACGAATGGAATCACAGCGCGATGAGAGTCGTCGCGCATGAGGGCCATGTGCATATGAGTCATGGGAGGATGAACCGGCACGCCCAGCGGCAAATATCGTCGGGTGCAGATGGACGCAAATCCCAATAGGCCGCAGAATTAAAGCCTACTGTTTGAAGCACGTATAAATTTCGTGGTGAGAAGGGGTAATACCAGTGGCACAGGTAGCAAGCTACAGACGTAAAAGTATACCACTGATATGCCGCACGAAAATTGGCCTAAAAAGCGGCACTAGTCTGCTCATCTTCTTCTAGATGAGCAGCTAGCAAATTTGCAGCTCGATAGATCCTTCAACTTTCAAATTTAACTGGTCATCCAACCTCCTTTTTCCTACAGTGATCCTAAAACTGTCTCCATTCCTGGGCGACTATTCCCGCCGCGGCTTTCAAGCGATTTCATCAAACGGCCATAGTCTGACCTACTGACGGTACCTGGTCCACGCAATCACTTATAGTATTTAAGATTGTCGTGATGCACGCCCTATGGTTAATTAATACGGTATAATTCGAACCTGAACGCATCCCCATGGGCCATGAGCAGCTTCTCTCCCGTCAGAGTCTCACGGGGCGCACAAATCGTGATGAGGTTCGGTGACCGTAGAACTCTCCACGACGAATTCCTTCGATCTCCACGAAAGTTCGTGTTCACGTTTCGCTCTCTAGAACTACCTCTGCCCAGCTCCTCCTCATCCTCAAGAAAGTAACATATGTCATTTGACATGTCCGGCCACGGAAATGGTTATTGGTACCACGTAGACCTCATTCCTGTCAGATTCATGGGACTGCGCCCACATTTCCATCAGAAGGGCTGGCCGGCTCATCCTTTTCTTTGTCTATACCCGGACTTCCGCCTTCGTAGATTTTGGATTTTCACCGCGTGTGCCAGCCTAAGTCTGCGTACAACAGCTTTCCATAGAAGGAGAACATGGCCTATTCTCTGGCCCGAACCCGGTCCACAAACACCTCGAGCCCCACACCTCTATACTTCACGGCCGATGGATGCAGCACCATACAACCTGCTACCGCTTCCGTGTCGCTTAACGTAAACTAGTCGCACGTGTTCTGGAAAGCGGGGTTATTTATGGTGTTTTTGCTCCACCGACGCCCTTGGAAAGCGCAGGAAGAATATCTGCTCCCCGGCAGAGCTGGCAGTAAACCGTACTACCTAGTTCGGCAGATACTGGTACTGGGGTCGGCCAGCGGTGTCCTCGTAAGGTAGATTCTTCCTCATCGTAGACATTTTCCGCGTCACAACGGGCAACTCCCTTCCGGCAAGCTCCTGAACTTGCGGAGAACCACCATATTTATACGCGGAGCTTACAGTTCTGTCGGGAAAAGCCGTACTCAAGCTCTGTAGAGCTTGACTGACACAGTCGTCATCTCTGTCGCATCCTACAACACGGTAGTGTTTCGGAAGCTCTACGCAGGCTTTACCAGTGGGGAAAGCACCACTCAGAAGTTTCACAGCAAGGTCTTGAAGGTGCGAGTACTGCGTTACAAGCTTCCTGATGCGCCTAATGCATTTGTCATCGAGTCCGAGCATTTTCAGACAACTCCGTCCGTCGATTTTTTCGAGCACCTCTCCGGACTGAAATGGGAGATTCCATCTACCTAGTTCGTCCGTCATTCGTTCGAAGAATCCGCAAACCTGCTATTTTGACAGCATACCCCGCACATGTGCCCACCGGAAATACAAACCGTCTTACGTGTCTGATGCTCGGGCGGAGGTATTTGGACTTTGTGTTGGCGTTTATTGAGCTCGAGCTCCGCCATGTACCATCCATTGATCCTTGACGTTAGAATTCAGGTCTTCCTGCCAATTTCCCTCTCAACTATTAACCCCATCACTCCCCTCGTTGTACACCTCACAGCTATAACGCTTCAGGCCCAAAAGCCACACACCGACCTGAGGACCCCTACAGTATACGAATTCATTGCCGGTTTTAGTTAATAACGCGTCGAGTATGAGGATGGAGGCGTACATATCCTTTTGGGTGACGGCATCATGAACAACGTTGTCCGCAGCCTGCTCGCTCCCAAAGAAGGCCAGGAGGTCCGTCAACGGCAGCTACACATTTCTATCCAGATACTCACCCCAGTTGCCTGCTTGATGGTCGGAGAGATCGTGGAAACTACAGCTCTGCACACAACAATGGGACTTAACTGCGCCGAGTAACTCCGCGAAAAAACTAGTGCAGGATTCTTCCCGGGAAGCAACTCCTCCAGCATCGCCTGCGCCTGTAGCGACAGGGCAGTGCAGTTGGCTGGTTCTAATGCTTCACGATGGGGGGCCCCCGCCTGCAGGTCAAGTGGGTCGAACGTGGACCAGAAAGCCGCACTGGATGGCGCTGTACGGCAGAGTGCCACGCCTTTCTCCCCCTCCTTATGTATATCCTGCAGGTCCAGCTCCATCTTCTTTATCCGACCGGAGGAGAAATGACTAGGGAGCTTGGCGAACGGTCCCTCACTGGACGTGTGGTTTGACAGCATCAGCCGCCGACGACAACGCAGTCGTATGTCTCCGAAATCGGCATCCGATGGCCCCGAGCCCGCCTCGCTACCCTAGCCATTGTGACCATGATATCCGGGTGCTTCACGCTAATCCCCTGAGACCTGGTTGACGTCCGTGCTGAAGTGCGCATAGACCTCTAGATAGTGTTCATCACGCGACTGAGCGCAGCGCAGGAACGGCAATTCGAAATGATACTTGACATTATGTCACGTGTGATTTGGTAACAACATCTTCTGCGGGGGACAGAACCAAACTTGTAGCCATTCAAAATGCTGGGTCCATCCCTGTAGCTCGATTCCCTGCTACGGTACTGCTCGCACTCTTCTCAGCAGCTGCTAACTCATCGACTCTAAGCGTGATCCACGGGGCGAGGGGTGTAGAGCCGTTCGCACATGAATTCAAGGCAAGAAAGCTCCCTACGCGCAGACAAGGTAGGTAGTCGTGTGCGACTCGGGCCTCGCCATCCGGCAAACCTACGACATTGCCTAGCCTCGTCCACGCAGTACTCAACGGCTCCAAAGCGGACAAAAGTCCATTCCTACTTTGAATCGTCGTCTTCGAAGCTACGAAGCTACTGGTGTTGGGTTTCGAGTGGCAAACGTTGATCGCGTGGAAGAATATGAGGACCTCGACGTTTCCAGGGCGCCCAGCCGAAAAGGGCCCCGCATGACCACCCCCCAAGCCTTGCTGGCCTTACACGTGATGAACATCTTGCAAAAACTGAGGGGCACCTAGTGGCTCTTGTCGCGCATGGTGACATCCGCAGCCGCCCCAATGTTCTCTTCTTCTCGCCTGAACTACACGACTGACAGAACTGCACGCACAATCCGTGAGGTCCACTCGGTGCCTAGCTGCCAGAAGAATGTGCTGCTGTCATCGAGTGAGTCGTGGAAATCACTTCCAGGCTAGTGCCGCTGGCCCTCCACTCCAGTAGGTTTCGTCTTTGCCACTGAGGTATCTTTGGTTCTCGCGATGGTGAAGTCCAGGAGTGCGGACATGTGAAATTCTATGCGGTCAAACTTCGCACCCACCTGCGGTGCAAACAGAACGCCAGTGAAGATCGGGACCGACAATCGAGCGATCCCGGGGCTGCTGACTACATTTCTCGGCAAAACTGCTCTGCGTCGAGAGAGGAACGAGAGAAAGAAGACCAAGAATGCTGGAGATGCAATGAGGAAGGTACCGAGCTTCGCAAGCGAAGGAAAAGAAACCTAGTGGATGGAAGTACAAGGAGGAGAGTGGCGGTTGGAGCGAGGAAAGCACAGGAGACTAATTCGACATACTCGTTATGCGCGAGTGTGAGTTGGCGTGGTGTCGAAGCAGGTCCATACTCTTTGTACTGCGAACAGAGAGGAGCAAGTTGGGCCAGGATTTGCGCACCACAGGCCATGTTTCTGTTTCATAGGAGCAGTTCGGATACGTGGCGCCCTCTCGAAGATATCTGAAGAGCAAGTAGACCCGTTTGGGTCGAGGAGAGCGGTATCGGTACTGAGAGGGGTTGAGACCTACTCATGTCCGAGCTCATGAGCACATGCATATGCAGCGTTCGACCCGAAACGGTATTTATTTATGAATGCACTTCAGCATGAGCCAATGCGCAACAATGCCATCAGCGGCACCTTCAAAGCCTAAGTTTTCGATACTTTCTAGAATTCCGATTTACAAACCTTAAGCCTTGTTTCCAGTCTCGACGTAGACGCCTATAATACCTGAAACGCGCGTAGTCATCATCCGCGTGTACGTGAATGTACAAACGCCCTGCTACCAGTCCCAGCTGAGACTCCGCCTGCGCAGTTTGCAAAAACTAAAACGTACTTTTTGAAGTAGTGGTTCTCACCACCCCTCGATCTGTCGTATTGGACCTCTAAGCAGCACTGCGCTCATTACTCCGGCGTTAAGAAGGCAGAAAGAGACTGCTCGGATGCGAAGACCTCAAAAAAGCACCGCCGACCAGATGCTCAAGAGCGATGATGTCCTGGCTGCGGCTCTCTCTATGGATGCGCCGAGCCGCCAGGTCAGTACTGTGCAGTGCCACCCGCCAGGCAGCTGAACGCACGCGGTCCGGCTCTGGAGGCTTCCTGCACCAGCTCTGTGTTGTCTCGGACCTGACCAAAACAGTGGTGCCGCTGTTTCGCCGCCTCACTGTACTGTTGTAAAATTGGAAACTGTACAATGCCGTGATGTCAACCACATGTCTACTTGTTGTGGTCCTGTTCATTTCGACCATCGCCCGAGAATAGGACAGTTTTTCTATTCGCCGGAAACGTTGTCCGCTCGGAACGACAGCAAGCCCTGCATTACAGCCTTTATGTGGTTTGACATCCTCTGCGAAGCCGAGTGAACACCTCGTGTGATCCTTTGTCCTCCTGCTCTATCAAAGTTGCGGCCCTCTTGCTTTCGATTTGCGGTCACGGTGTCACAGGCGAAGGTTTAGACTCACCCTGGAGCTGGGCCGCAATCGTTCTCGTGTGAGTTGGTGAAAATGCTTCATACGTCCGGTGGCGAGCGTACAAACAAGATCGTGGCGCACTAGCAAGAGATTGCTGGTCTCAAGACTATGGTCAACGACTAAAATGCGATGTTGTCCCAAGCCGATGTATATCCTCTCGACTTGCGCGTGGCGACGAGGGCAACAGGTTTGGGGTTCATTCCCCGACAGGCTAAGCTTCAGAATACTAAGAAGAAGAACGGTAGCCTGTGTGCGACTCGCCCGATATGTAAAGGGGCCGACCAGATCACACCTCTTGCCGCAGGCAAGTACAGTCAGAGTCATAAGCTCTTAAAAAAAGGCGAAGCAAGATAAGTTGGTGGCGAAAGAACCATCGGGACCCAGAATTTGCACAGGTGCCGTTGCGAAGGTACTGAGTTTCACCTTGCGAATTCTGCTCCGGTCCAGACCAACACATGGTGCGATGAACAGTGCCTCGCGGAGGACGTCCTCTTGAAGGGCGCGCAAGAAGTGATCCCAACTCCACAAAGAGATCTTGCCGATCGTGAAAGGTCCCATACGTGGCCCTACTACGATGTGTCGACGGCTTTGGTTGGATCGGTGCGTGCGAAGCAGGACACCGGGAATCAGTCGTCCCTGTTTATGGAAACCAACTCTCGCCGCAAGTACCAAAGAGCTACTTCTACTGCCTACAGTCTACAAGAAAAGGTAAAGCACAGAAAGTTTGACGTAATGAGCAAGCGGAAGAGGATCGCTCAGGACGAGCTTCCACGGTACCTTGATTTTTCGTGGTAATAGCCCGGGAAGCGACGTCGGTATCGGATAGTGCCCGACGAGAGCAAAGTTCGCAGACAATCCTAGCGCGAATTATTCTGGTGAGTCAATGAGTAGAGTGGTCAACTGCCGATTTCTCATGGCGGCGACTCAGGATGGTCGAGGATCTGGTACACGGTGATACCGCTCTGCAGAGGGAGGTGGACTGTCTTGAGGAGCCTTAGAGATTACTTGGAACCTCCGTGAGGAGATGCGTCCTTTACGAACGCCATGGACATCTCGCTGACCTGGACACGACATCCATGTACGCGTCTGCCATGCACTTCACACGCCCATGTTCTTATTCGAGAACAGCAGTACGATATCTGCGGCATGTTGAAAACCACGGGTGCCAGCTGTAACGCAGTCCGAGGTTGACCGTTTCTACGTACCTCTACATGGCAACCGCCTAGATAAGAGGTACTACTTCCGGCATTTTGTGTCACAATGTTTCGTGAGAGATGTATCCGCCAGATTTTCTCAGCTGACGGTGCCTTTCGTGGGCCCTGTAGAAGGGCGATAGACGATTTTGGGGGGCTCGTATGGCCAAGGTTCCATTGCAGGAGCCCCCAGGGTAGTCAGAAACGCGGTGAGGATTGCTTCAGAAAACAAGTTTTACGTGGCGGTAAGAACCATGTGGTATTCGGACAAAACCACAAGTATATAGTTGGCAGTTTTTCTTTATTACTACGTTGTACGCGGAGACTTACGCGATGAACAGTATGAACAGTACGATGGCCCGTTTGGTGCGGCAGGGGTTCCGGTCATGACCGTCGATCACCCCCCGCACGCCAAGATTGGAGTAGAGGAAGAGTAGCCGTCTGCGCACGGAATAGAGTGACAGGAGCAGACCGTAGTGGCATGTCGGTACCTCACTAGATGAATCGTAGTTCTGTCGTCGTTAGTGTCAGTGTGGAAAGGATTTCTTGTGTGTTGGAGTGGAGGGATCCGATAGCACTGTCCCTACATCGGGATTTCTGTACAACCTCTTCATGCGGAATTGATTGTAGGGCCATCGGATCTAAGGGATAAAAGCAGAATGGTGAACCGTTGACCGCACGACTAGACCTGTGCCAATAATAGCATTGATCGTTCATGGGCCAAGCCAGAAAGACGCAGGAGCTTGACGCCCTCGTCGCTACATCTCCAGAAGCAAGACGGAATTTTCGGTTTGATTTAGATTGACATCTATAGACTACCATAGATGGACGCATCCCAGTTCGTCAGCGATGACATCGATTGGTGGAGCATATGCCATGTAGTTAATTGAAACTTACTCCACAGGTTGCAGCCATTCACATTCATGCTCTTCTGAGGAGAAAAAACCAT
The DNA here is from genome assembly GCA_032356245.1 of Endocladia muricata. Taxonomy (NCBI): domain Eukaryota; phylum Rhodophyta; class Florideophyceae; order Gigartinales; family Endocladiaceae; genus Endocladia; species Endocladia muricata. The sequence continues at coordinate 89,386 of JAUKWC010038942.1, forward strand.
GGCCACCCATGACTTGTTGATGACTTCGTTGTCGTCAGCGCTCACGAGTAAAAGTCTCAACTGCTGCCAATTTGTCTGTATCGGCCTGTTATTTGCACAAATTTGCTAAGTTACATATTTTCGCGTCGGGCCGAGTCCAGTGACGCTAAAATCGTGATCATCGTCGTTGACGTGAGAATAGAAGCCCCCCAACACAGAAACACTTTTAACAATAACAATTTGGAAGGTTTCACACAAGGGTACCGAATGCTCCTGGAAAAGAATGGCGTGGACAAGCTGCAGCAGGACAGTGGCGGTCTGATCACAGACCTGCGCCAAAGAACGACGGAAATACGCGAATTTTTTCCACGAGGCGAGTGCTACATCGCGGCGATGGGGAGCCTTTCTCCCTGTTCGAGAAGCAGTATACCGAGTGTTCTCAAGTGAGTAGGTTTACGAGGGTTCATTCTGGAGCCTTCCCTGACAAACCGCACGACACTTGCGTCGCTTGGATTCCGGTGAGAGGCTGTAGTGGGGCTTAGCTGTGAGACCGAGACCACTTGAGGTCGAAGGCAGGAAAGTTTTCCCAAAAAAGAATTCAGCAGACGGTTTTGGTCAAAGCTGTTGCACTTCGCCTGGAGATACGGGGGTAATATTGCTAGAGTAAGGTTTGAATTGGTCTGAAAGCACCTCCATCTAGATTTCGTAGGCCTCTGTAGTTGCGGATTTCATGCGCAAAGCGGCCGAAAAGGTGATACTTGTAGGTCTTTAGGCTTTGCCAAATGGTGATCCTCAGGGTTCTAGAGCATGGAGGTTACGAGTGTATTGGCACGGTGCTTTAGGTTTGGACCTGAGCGAGACTCATACATTCATACGGTCAATGCTTGGAGCTGAGTACGAGGGTGTCTGAGAACTGAGCGCGAATCCGTGCGAGTGGCGCGGAGTCACCTTCATCATAGCGACGATCTTTGATCTCAGTGACGATGTGAAACACGATGTCGACAGGCTTATACTCTTTCGCCTCTAGAAATCCTTGAACTCCGTCATCTGTGAAGGTTACGTTCGGGCGACGGCCTTTCCCGGCCGCGGAGAAGTAACCATGTAGGCTAGAAACATAAACTTGCCTCTGAACTGCCGCTGATACTAACTTGAGTGTGCAACGGGGAGCAGCACGGGTAGTTCTGAACTGATTTCGACTGCTTATAGCGAAAGCTTGCCCTCTGAGTAGGGCGACGGTGTCGAGCCTAAGAAATGTTCACGTGTTGATCAGCGTAGAGGTGCCAACAAGAAATGTGTGCTCCGGCTCGAAACACTAACTCGAATGCATATGGATATGAGAATTGAAATGATAGAAGGTATCTGTTTCCACGAAGGACTAAAGCCTCCGCGGGGAGGAGGTGGCGACGCTTTGTTGCGCCTGCGCTGGGGAAGCCTGTGTTAGTGCCCACCGCCCCACCGACGCATGAGCGGCAACCTCCGATTCGAGATCGGCCACGGTTGTGTGAGGATGGACTGGCGCCTGCATGGTGTGTGACAAGAATGAGGTGAACGACGCGCGAAGATTTGAGGGTAATTCGCAAAAGTAGTACAATTGTCTCGTTTTCGTTCATAGATGAGTGCCAATATTCTGCTCGGCCGCGAGTATGTGGAAACAGTTGCAAGTGCGGACTGGGCGACATCTCCAGAGGCGATAGGAAGAACCCCGTTACGGGAAGCCTACGAGAACTTTTTCATACGGGAGTGATTGGAGAGGGTTCAGGATAAGATTAGGTTTCGGGGTTCTAGTCTCTGGTGCGCGAAGATTCGAATAAGGGGGATTAACGTCAAAATCTCTGTACTCCACGCCGGGTAATAGTAGAGAAAGACACGACCAACGACGGTTTGGTGGGATATTTTCAGCTGGCAGGGGATGGGCAAAGAGATGCGTTTTGCTCTTTGGAAGCTTACTGTCAAGTGGGTAGTAGCAAACTTCTGTGTAAGCGTGCGCTATTTGCTCTTGCAGCATCTTGACAGAGTTCTTGACGTAGGCGCTTCGAAAGGACGTACCGGTGTAGTCCCATGTAGGAGTTGCAGAGAAGCCCTGATGGGCAAGCTTCTTCTCGACGATAGTGAGTGTGAGGGAGCGACACTCTTCTGAAAAGCCAATCACAACTCCAAAGCGCGCGAGAAAGAAGTTATGATCCGTCGGAGTACAGATGATCTCATCGACCGTCCACAGCGGGGTAGTCCTTTTCACTTCGGTGATAGGCACCGCATTAAATTGGATGCGAGTTTGGTATCTCTTCCGGTCGCCTCATCATCCGGGTGGTACGGAATTGCGGCCACGGGAACCACAGTCATCGGAGACTGACGAGAAGGGATGTTGTCCCTTTTTTGGACTGGAGGCTATGCGGTGGTTGGGCGTCGCGGAGGAGTAGGGAGAGGCCGTACGATTTCCATGCTCGGGAATGACATTGCCGCGCGTCTTAGGAAGACGGGAATGTTTCCAGAGACATGCAGACGCACTGCCGAAATTTGCGGCACGTATTGGACACGAGCAAAGAGAGCTGCAACGGGAACGGCTGATAGGCGGAGAGGAGAAACGGAAATCTACAACGTTTTCCACGGGCAGAACCATCGTCTGGCGTTCACTATGGACACGATAGCAGGTCCGCTCGTCATCAATTTTTTCGTGCCCGAGGCATCGTACCGGTCTCCTGCACCTAGGAGTGCTAACCAGAGAAGGGGGCCCCACAGTTTGATCCACTCGAACGCCACCGTCTGTGCGTACAAAACATTATGGTGCATTCGGTTCTGGCTACTGAAATGAGCGGTCGGAGCCCAAATGGCAAAAAAACTGGTATACCGCTCAACGAAAAAGGAAAGCATTCATACGGTCCACAGCAATTTGGAAACACAGCCCAGAACCTCCGGAACGCAGAAGCCAGGTGTCGGCCCTATCGAGACCGCAGCGGTGCAGGGCGCCATCTCGGCGTATTAGCGACAGTACAGTGACTCCAACGAAACTTACAAAGTGACTTTATGTCTTTGGTCGTGATAAGAAGGCGTGCGCATGTCGGCAGCGCGGCTTCAATTCGCTTTTCGTACGGATGTGAAGGGTTTGAGCAGGATGCTCGACTGCTCCAGTCTGGTGCGAGCAATAGGCGCAAAGCAAGGTCAAGAAGGAGGCATGGTTTAGTTAAAGAATGGGAAGACATGTCTTGCGCGATGAGAAACGAAGAGTAGAGGCCACTGGAGGTGTAGGCGGTAACTGATGGGAGTATGACGTTGGCGTGCTGGAGTACGGGCTGGAGGAAATGATCGGAGTGGGGCATGGTGTGGTTATAGAGTGGCAGGGCATAAGATGCTCGAGGCGATGCGCAGAGTGCGGGCTGGTAGAAGCTCAGGAGGGGGTCGCCGTCTGAGGATGGTAAGGTGGCTACATGCGGATAATAAAGGTCCGTCCAGATGCTTTAGAAGTATCGTCTACGTCGCAGTATGTAAATCTGATAGGACTAGACCAGATGTTCACTGAACGCAGTAGACGTCTGGCCTAGGTTAATTTGGTTCCGCGCGCAGTAACAGTACGATCGGAGCTTCGAAAGGTAAAGTTCTGGTCCCGTAAAACTACGGACGGACTTCCACACATCGCGATACGCCATGCAGTACAGCTTCATTGCAGAGTTTCACAGGCTGCACCATAACAGCTTCAGTCATTAGACGCGACTTTCGAAAACTACAGATAGGTGACAATTGTTACGAGATCTCGACGCCCACTCACTGGAAAAGCGAGTCTAGTACTACGACATCCGGATGACCTTTGTGTCAAGGGCCAAGTCTAGTAACTCTACAATCGGACTGCCACGTCGTGGATGCCTGTCTGTAGTAGTGCTGGACCGGTACATCAACTGGGTGGAAGTCCAAGCATAGTAATAGGACAACACAAACTTTCACCCACTGAGAGTGGGAGTGTAGTACTGTTCGACCTGGTATTGCACGTGTTATCATTCCATGTTCAGTTCCGAAAATAGAGACATCATGTCTTTGGACATGGGGAGATCACGGCCCCAGTCACCAGTGATGGCCAACCCGTCTCAAAATTATCTCACTGTTGCACGGCGCCAGAAACACCAGTGTAACCTCGTTTTGGTGTCTACTCGCGTTGTCATTCTTTTCTGCACTTCCTCTGATACGTGTGAGATCTACTTAGGACGAGAAGTTTGTGACCCGTCCCGTAACGGCCATTTAAAGTACGGTGGTTGAAAAGGTGGTATAACGTGCTGGCATCTAGACTCCAGTCATCCTTGTAAAGTTAGGTGGCCGCCCTGCGTAGGAAGACATTTACTGCGTGTCATACGAAGCCTACTGGACTGTCGGTACTAACGTTGTGCTGCAAGTAATACACTTTAATTCCAACCAAGCAGAGCCATATGTGTGCATTCGTGCGCATATAACTGTTCAGTGACGAGACGAGACACGGACCTGGCTATACTACGCCAATACGTTGAGAAGAGCGAAAACACTGCGTTCACACATCGTGATTTATTAAATGTCTACTCAACGGCACGTATCACACTGATGAAAGTGACTGGCACCCGTCCTGTCTGCCACATCTTGCGCGTTTTAGGAACCGAAGACTCTATGGCTCAACCCAGTGTCCGATTCGCTTACATATGTCTCTATGAATTCTACAAATGAGTAGTTTCCAGATGTACTAGTTTCCCGGATAGCACCGTCACACCCTCTTCTCACGACGACCTCCTTGAGGTCTTCCCGGTTTTTGTGGTGCACGTCAGTCTGCAAGTCATGCACAAAGAGACGAGATTTCCTTTTCGAACGGTCATCACAACAACAGTAGTGGCACTGCTCTGTGTTCGCCTGCCCAATTTACTTCTACATCATCTCGACAAAATCCCGAAAGTCCCCAGGCCAGAACGACGTAGCGCTATGTTACATTACGCGACTTTCGAAGACGCTGTAGTGAGCAACCTTTTTCTCGAAGAGGGCAAGTATGAGTGAGCGGCAGTCTTGCAAAGTTCAAATCTCTACTCCAAAGCGCGCGAACGAGAGATCCGGGTCCATCATCACAGAGACGATGGTACCAACTGGGGAGAGGCTATTATTTCTCCCCACTTCGGTCGGATGAACTGCCATATATTCTACGAGGGGGTTGGCCTCAATCGTTGTCGCCGGAAAATGTGGGTTAGTGGCGATGGATGCTCAGGAAGAGGAGCCTTTGAGGCCGGATCAAAATACACATCCTTCTCGGAGTGGATAGATGGCCTTAGGGCGGACGAGCCTTCCAAAGAAGCAGAAGTATTCTTGGTTGGATGCTCAGTTTTGAAAATGACACTATTGCTCGTGTTCAGAATGATAGTAAGCCAGAACCTGCGAATCATATTGCAGACGTGCGAAAAGAGCTGGAAGGAGAGTGGCTGGCGAGAGTAGCGCCAGACCGGAGAGATACATCATTTCCGACAGCCAAAGCTGTCGTCTGTTATGTACTCAGTCCAAGACAAGGGGGCACCTCGTGAGCACTTCCGCGTGCTCGAGATTTGTGCTCGGTTCTATGCACGCAGAAGTATTGACGGTACAAGAAAGGCCCCTTTATTCGGCATGTATCTACGCTGTTGGCTTTGTGAACAGGAAAACATAACCTAATTAATGGCTGCTACTACAGCGACAGGTAGGAATCAAAATTCAGTTATACCGTCATATCTGTCGTTGACAGTTTTTCAGTATTTCATACGGCCCATAATAGTTAAGGCATGCCAGCGAAACTGGGGAGTTAGGATCGTGCTGTAGGCCCTAGTTTAACGGTAGCAACGTAAACCTCTCTCCTGTCAGATTTCCACTAATACCCAAACGTCAACAAAACTCCGTGAGCGACCAGTTATTTTCGTGATGATGCAACGATATGCGTACGTGGGCAGAACGAATCCGTCATGTGCGGCCGCCAATCCCGAGCGAAAATGACGAAGGGTGCATGGTACGGTTGGAGAGTGGCAAGGTAAGTGATATGCGATACGATGTGGGGAGTGTCTGTGTTTGGAGCGGGAGACGGTGAGGGACCATGGGTGATCGGGGAGCTTGGTGGGACATACTCAGACAAAGGTGGAGTTGGATTCATGTTATTGTTAAGGAGTGGCAATACATATAGTTTCTGATTGAATGTGCGGAGTGCGGATGCTTGCAAGTCGAAATGGTTCGGGCATTTTGGCGATGATGGGGCTCGGTGGTGCACAGCGGAAGAAAGGTTGGGCACAACGTACGGCGTCGTTGAGTACTGGCAATACATGCGTGGTGCCACGCGATGCAGGGAGTATGAGTCCCCGGAGCTGGGAAGGGTGAGAGATTAGTGGTGATGGCGGTTTTTGGTGGTGCGGTGTCAAATACAAGTACAGCGGGATGCCCGTCGTGGTTGGAAACCTGCAAGACATGAATGTTTGGATGCTATGTGAAAAGTATGAGCCGATAGATCAAGACAAGAGCGCAGCAGACCGCGGAGGGTACAGCTGGATGACAATAATAACAGAGGTCCGTCCAAATGCTCTACGCGTAGTCCATATGTTGCATTCCTGAAACGTAGTCCATCTGAGCCTCACGTCCTCTACAGGTACTGGACGCCGGTGCAAGCTCTACAAAGTTCGACGCGCTTTTCGGAAACCTGGAGCAGACCCTCAGGTTCAGTGTTCGTCACTTTGCCTGCGCTACATTCTGCTATAAATTGTGTCGGTCAAACTGTGGCATGGACGTGCAATCTGCTGCTGCCCCTCTGCTGACGGGGATGCTACTAGCATGTCTGCCTTTCATCGTAGCCCCATTCACATCTGAGAAAACTCGTGGTTTCTTCTCGGTCTTCCATTGAGCAACGTCAATTCAAAGACGATCACAACCCGATGCTACAAACTTTGTACGCGTACGAACTCTTTGTGAGAGAATACAGCGGGTCTCGGACAGCAAGACCAGGTTTTCGCTCTAATCGGGAGGCTGTACAGAATCTTGGTGGAACGCTACCTGCTAGCCCCTACGCATCTGCGTCGCCCTACCACGTCTCCTTCGACAGTAATCCTTGAAGTCCTGTACGCCAATCATATAAACCTTGAAAACAGGTTCTGCAACGATTCAGTTCTTGCCGTTCATTTTCGACCTATTTCCGACGAAACATCGAACAAGGTTTTTCGAACACCTGTCTGGTATTAGGTACCAGTCCAACCGTGCCAGAGCGTAGATTTGAAGTTTCTGCACCATTTCAAATCCCTTGGTTTTGCCGAATAGATAAGCGTTGAAGGTCTCCATTTTGCTTGCCAGCGAGAGGTGTTGGGCTGCTCATGAGCTGCTACGAGCTCAACCTTTCCAGCCGAAGCTCATAAATGGCATGGGCGGTGAACACTTGTATGCAAAACATTGGACTTTGATAGTACCGACGCTCCTATAATTTACACTCATGGACACATTTTGGAGCTTTGTCTGGCCTCGTTTGTGACTTTCGTCTTACAAACCAGACCCTATGGGTCACTACACGTTATCTCTTTTGTGAAGTCAGTACTAGCGGTGGTACTTTTCAAATTCTGGAACCCGGCCACTGCTCAGAATTTGAAACTGTGTCAAAGGTTCTCGGCGACATTCTTTCGGTATGCGGCTGAAGTGCTACGATAGCACCGAAGCTTATCAAGATCACAATGGATCTGCCCTACTGCGTGCCTAAGCATACGTTTCGATAGCAAACTTGTATGACGACGGCGTGCATACGTATGTAGTCTGTGTAATACCGTAAAACTGGCATTTCTCTCGGAGATACTTAGCGATAGATCTTGCGCGCAATCGTCTTTTCCCATTTGCGATGGTCGGTAGGCGAAACAGAAAGTGCTGCTACTGAAACATCTAGTCTTCAATAAGGTACATTTCCGGGACTGAATATTCAAATGTCACCAGCTTTCTAAAACTTCTTCTTCGTGCACTAACGACGTACCAAACCTTTGAATGTCTGGATATGGTAAAGCCGTCTCGACTCCTCGCTAGCGGAAGGGCGAGTCCTGCTGAGTTCCCTGATAAGTCGTCGATCTCCACAAACCATGTCTCATACTCTCGGCCCCCGTCGCACTGGTGAATCGACGGGCAATACGCGCATCCACATCGCAGTTTCTGCTCGCAACTACCGCAAAGCGTGTAGTGCCATATGGATCGCGTAATAAGTATCAGAACCTATCCAATGCTTCAAAGTGTCCAACATTAAGTGTCGAGACGCTACTGACTTCTTCGTCCTCTGCGAGCTTGCCAATGGTATCCAAACCACATTATTACAAATGGGAATCGCCACATAAGAGGAGAGTCAGGAATTACCCCCGGAATGAATAGCTCCAACTGCTCCGCGGAGTTCTCAGCAACAAATTATGAAGTACGCCGCTTCAAACTCCGTTGGTGATAGTGACCTCGTCACAACCGGGGGTGAGGGAAAGCAATCATCTCCAGGGAACAAAAGTCGACATGGATTCTGCCGGGCGGGTGGCGTTGAGGGTACGGTGTATACTCTTGCCAAGATCACGAAGATACTAAAACGCTCCACTTCTATGTAGCCTGTCAGTGAGCCGGCTGATTGATGCGAGCGCCAAGATCATATCCGAGAGCTTCTACCACTTTTTTTTGACCCCTGTATACTATATCATATGAGCATTTCCAAAGGGCCGCTCGAGCTGCAGGCTCTTATAAACAAACCAAAAATTGGAACGTGTGTAATTCCAGATGAAACCTCGTGGTAAACTCTTCTGACTTGTCGAGGTGTCGATGCCAATATAAACGTGCTAGCTCAATACTCGTCGTATACGGTACAGCAACATCACTGAAAGCAATCAACCGCGGACTCCTCTGCCTGGTAACACGATGCCTCAAAACCATTTTCGACAACTTCGCTTTTCCAATGCACTTCGTCTGTGTATCGGGAAATGAATTTGGACGTCCCCCAGGCGCAGTAGCTTAGGAACCCTTCCGTCCGTACGGCGCATTCTGGAATGCCATGGAATAGTGACTTCCGTAGCATTCCAAAACGTGGAGTTCGTGTATTACGCCGATTTTTCGCATGGACACTGACTGCCAAAAACAAAGCGTTTTGAACTCCTGCGCACAGCGAACGCCCGGAGCCCCTACCCGCAGATCATTGGCTAGTAAAACATCCAGCTCGTGCTGCGAATCGTGCAGTACATTGCTGTTCCGCGTCTCACCGTACGTGCGTCACTGTGACATGATGACCTACAGCCTGCCTCATGTGCATAAGCTTACACTGGACCCTTAATACTCTTAATGGCCGTCCAAAGGATTTCGCGCCACTCCGCTGAAGACCGCTACGGGCATTATGCGCCATCTGCGGCTCTAGGAAACTGAGCATTATGCTCGGTTATGTTCGGCTACATTGGCTCACCCAAAATCTTGCCGGCTGTATATGCCACGACATGATTTGTAATACTTTGCGCTGATTTCTCGGACAATGTTTTGAACAAAGTGGATCGCAAACAAAAAGTAATGTGTAATCCGCGCAAGGCGTGACATATTGTCCGAGTGCTGCTCGACACCGTTGGTTTAGTGCGTGCTGAACATAAAACGTTTAACTGTATCGATGCGATCAAACGTAGTGATTCTGCCCTTCACATTGCGATGGTGTAGTAGAGCCTGCATTGTGCATCTACACGTCAGGGGTTCACAATGCGCAAACAAAATCATACATCTGCTACCACGTGGTTTGCGCCGAAATGTTGCCATTTGCAGCGCAAGTCTGATGCCTCCAGTCGAATCGGCATCATGGCATACAGGACAACTTTCTTCCTACGCTGGACGGCCACCTACCCTTAGAAGCACGTCGCGAGTACAACAATCACCACTTCACTACACCCTTGCCGTAGCCGTGCTACAGCTGACCCGTGCACGACGGGAGGCATACACCTCTCGCGCTGAATAGGTCTTACATGGATCACGCGCAGCGTAAAAACAAACTGAACCTCGAGTCGTCGTCAGAGAGAGGTTGTAAACTTGTATTTCGTGGCGTTGGAAAGTAAGTGACTTTTAAGATTGATGCGGTGCCATGAATGGCAGGCCCTGAGATTCGCACATGTGAAAATACAGAGGCAGATGGGTGTTGCTTTTCAGATTAAATTTCGCTTATCCATCTTCTCATGTGTTTTCACATTTGTAGATCTCAGCCCCTGTCACCAGTGACACCCGCCGAGTCTAAATATTCATTCCCTCTGAAACCCATGTTTCTTGCTATAGCGGCCACAAAATGGGCCGCTTTGCTGGGCGACCTTTCTTGCGGCTTAGGTCGAGTATTCATCAGCCCCTATAGGGTACCCTGCTCTCCGAGACTGGTTCCAAAACTGGTATGTAGTGGTGAAGTTTGTTTTACTTCACCCTATTTAGCCATTTCTTCGTGTAGCTACTCAATCTCCCTTCTTACTTGTCGGAACGGGAATCAAATCCTCCACGTCATGGCAGTCAAGACCGTGATCTATATGACTAACTTCCTTTGCTCTACCACTCCGGTCGGCGTCCGAGTCTACGAACGCAATCACGTCAGCGTCGTCCCTGCTGTCCGACTCCTCCTCTCTCTACCTATTCCTACGACTGACACGGGCGGTCTCACTGTCCGGGAGCTATGGAAGCTCTCTCAGTGCGTAGAGCACCCAGTCTAGCACACCTTTTCCTTTCGGCTCAAAGAGCACAGGGTACCGTACCGTCGACTCATCCGCAGTACAGTCCTCATATCCAGCCCCAGCGTGCGTGAGATGCCCGGGCCTGAAAAACACATAGTTGGGCGACACGATGATCTTTTTCATCTTGACAACCGCCGCCGCTGCCAACTGCTCGCTGTCCTCCCCGTATGGAAACTCATGTGAATAGTCACACACAGAGAATGGGAAGCCCACTTCCCCGCTCACAACTGCAGAAAAGCAAGGCGCCTCCGCTTTCAATGTCCCTTCAAAGTCATTGGGCGGTGCTTGCCGCAGGCAGCGCTTCCCAATAACTAAAGACCGATCTCTTGTGTTCGGTATAAATAGCCTCCTCCCCGGTACATTACTCAGACCGACGTAGGCGGCGTGCTGACCCACCCACGCCTCCAGCTACACACGCCTTCGCGAAGCCCAAGCCCAATCACCCCTCGATTTGCAAGCTTTCATCACCAGGCTCCGTGTACCAGAGTAGGGGGTGGTTCGAAGCTCCCGGTTTACTGCGTTTTCCTTGCCTTCTCCATCATTCACAATCAGGTTCCATCAGGTCTCATTCGGCCCCTGACCCTATGCATTCTTCCCGATGAATGTGCTCTCAATGAACGGCAACAACATTTCAACAAAGGAATGCTTCTGATTGGGCGCCAACATCCGCGGCTCGAGACCTCTGCGCGGAACGCTGCTGCAGCCGGCTAGCTTTTCAAGGCACATGTACCCGAGATGCTAAAGCTCCCCTTGTCGCTCCTCAAAGTAGGCATATCCGTAGCCATAATCATCACCCCCGTCTTCTATATTCCTCCAGAAGTACGTCTGAGGCCGGGTTGGCTTCCAGATCTCTGAATCCACATCGATCCCATTGAGCTCAATAAAATGTACGTAGCTTTCCATGAAGAACTGAAGCCGGTGCACGGCCACGACGTCCTTGCTGGAGAGGTACAAGTGGGCCCGGTTCTGAAGGGATGGGTGGATGGGAAGCAGCCAGAGCATAGGGTGCGGGTGTCTCGCCATCCACGCCCACAACCCCTCTTCTTCGTGACATGGCGGTCCGACGTCTGCCAGACTTTCCCAAGTATCGGGTGATTATTCAAACACGAGGTTACTGTGCACAATCCTAACCGGCCGCTCGAGTGGAACCTTGTCAAAGAACATCGTCAGGGCACCTTCACGTTGGCCCTTGCTCCCCTAGGCCGCCGTGGTCTTCTCAGCCCTTTCTGCAACCTCTGTTCTCGACCAATCGACTGCCCTATTGACACCACTAGACTTCCTCCACTGCATACCCTTCACAAGTCGAGGCGTTGGCCGTGAGGAGGGTGCACGCGTTCTCTTTCTGGCATGCGCTTTTGTAGCGGGCGCCACTGCTGAGACCTTCCGCGCACGGACTGCACGCTCGATTGTCATCGCGTGGGAAGCAGGAGCAACCCAGGCAGAGCGGCGTGTGCAAGGTACAGCAGCTGAGGTCGTCACACCGGCCAAGGCAGTTTGCTTGCTGGGCCCGGGAGCGAAGTACTTGGTCACCTTATTCGCGGAGCGCGCATCGCGGGTCTTATTGCGGCTGTCTGGATCCTCACGAGATTCGTGGTCTCTCTCGGAGGAGAGGTACATCTGGTTCAGGTAGAGCTCTTTGATGGAAATTGTGAGGAGTTTTGATTGTGTAGTCTCGGTCCTTAGAAAGCCATCACAACTCACGCCCTTCCCCTCGCCATACTCCTCGAGCAGTTCTAGGAAGACTTCCGAAAGCTGGCGTAGTCACGCGTAGAAAGCTCCAGATTCAAACTTTCCGCCGCGGCCTGAGTTGTTGACGAGCCGCGACGCGAAAGTTATGAACAGAGCTACGACTTGAGGGCTTTGTGACCAAACATGCTGGTCCCGAAGGTGGGTGATGGCAGGCTTCTTAGAGGTGGGCTTGTCGACGGTCATGTTTCTCAGCACTTTCACGACGCCTCAGTCTCGGAGGAAAATCTTCGGCACGCGTCCATAGCGGCGATAGGCAGCCAAGCCGATTGCTTGGAGCAGAATAGCCTTCGTCATTGCTTCCGGAATTCGCTTCGGACGCACAGCCAGTAGTTCCATGCAGTTGTCCACGGCAAGAGCCTGCATAAAGAGGATAACACTGGTGAGGTCGTACAACAACGAAATTTCAATGCAAGCTATTCCTGCGGAGGTGTTAAGCTGAGATGTGTTGGATACGATTTCCGTATCCTTCATGTCGCGTCCATCTCTTTGGCGAACAACGCGCACACGGAGGCGCTCACGAACCCATGCCGTGCCGTCTTTTTCTTCTTTCACGCTAAGGACAGCTAGGCAGCGAAAAAGGGCGTCCACTATAGCACAATTCACTACTTCGCGCAACATTATGGCGTCGTTGATGTTTTCGTCAGCGATATTCAGTGGCGCGGGATTATCGCCCTGTCACACTATGACCTACATGACGCCAAGGTCTTAATTGTAGCCTGGCTGTACCATGCTGGCCGGAGGTCCCTCGATGGTGGCGTCTGTGCTTCGCAAAGAGATTGCTGCGGCCGTACGGCCCGCGCAATACATGCGTAGACCCCAGTCGACTCGTACTCGGCCTTCGAGAAAGTCCGACACAATACCGGCTGGACATCGACCTCCACGGCAACCACATCGTAGCACTCACTGTCGGAAATCTTTGGTGCCAGAGTGCGTTCGGAGGAAAGAGGCACCTAGCCTGAGGTGTCCCGGGGTAGGCGCTTGCGTGGTTGCGACTCCGCTGGAAAGGACCGCACGCACGCTTCGGCCCGGAGTTCCTCCCCCATCGCCGCTAGCTCCGATTCCGGCTCCATCTATACACCCGGCTGCGACTCCCTGGCCGACATGAGTGAGTCACGTGTGAAGGTCGTGGTGGGAGGTTTGTCAGTGATTTCGGAAGTACCCCACTTGCGAGCAAGGAGCAACAGCGGAAATGAAGGAGGAGGGATTTTATGATGGGAAGGTGGAGAGGATGAGAACGGAGCGGTTCGCGGTGAAGGGTGCACGGGTGAGTGTACAGAATGTAAAGACTTAGGGAAGATAGTGTTAGCGCAGGAGGGGTGGGGACACGACTGCCACAGGAGATTGAACGGGCACAGTTCGCGGCAGTCATTGTCGCTCACAAAAGAAGCCATTCTGAACAGCGCACAACATCTGCATTTCACGTCCGAAAAACATACAAATTTCCGGGACGGAGGGGATGTAACTGATGACAGGGGTTGATATCTGCGCACGTCAGAACATATGGGTAGGTGGATGTTTAGTCTCATATTACATTTCGCACATCCATCTGCTCATGTGTTTTCACATGTGTAGATCTCAGCACCTGTCAGTACTGAAACGACCGCGCACCATAAGTAATCTACTTATTTTTCCAAGTTTTGTGAAGGGGACGCCGCCTGTTCGTAACTGCTCGTACGGAACATAAACGTGAGCGTGTGTGAGCATGTTGTGTTCCCGGCCGCCGTCCTCCCTGTCCCGAATCCAAATGGCACACACCTGCTTCCACAGCACAACACCTCACACTCTTTTGATACCGATATATCCACAGGTCTCCTCTGCTTTCCTTCCTCCGTCCCCGTCTCTCCTCCCTGCACTCCTATCCACGCGGTTTTCCTAGCGTCGCTCGCGACGCTCTGCTCCCCCTTCCTTGCATCCCGATCATTCCTGGGCTTCTTTCCCTCTTTCATTCCTCACGGCACTGTAACAATGGCTCCGACTGAGCTCAGAAAGCCCGCGACAGCCGGCGTGTGCTTCCCTGCTTTCATCGCCGTTCTCTCCTCATCCCAGGTGAGCGCGAAGTTTGACGTCATGATGTCCCACATGCCGGCCTTCCTGCCGTTCGTCATCGCTGCAGACGACGAGGCCTCAATGGCGATCGAGGAAATTGCCGCAGTGAACAGCAAGCAGCGCAAGGCTCGCAGGGGCTTCTGCACTTCTATCGGAAGTGGAAACCCGGTCTCTCACGGGCTCGGCAGCGAGCAGATGAAGAAGATAATGCGCGCAGCGCTTTCAATCCTGTTGCTGCCCCGAAAAGACAAGAAGATTGGGGGGATCGCGGATGTGGCCCGGATGTAGAATAACTTCGCGGTGTCACTTGTTGTTGGCACCAATTTCATTCCGTCTAAGGCCAACAAGGTTCCGGAGATAGTTCTGCCACGATAATTTTCTATTGGCCGCCCCAGAACCTTCGAGGATCTGACGTTCTTCTTCGCGATCACTGTATGCCACTCGGGGTGCAGCAACAAATGTGTATTCGCTTTGAAGAACACAAATGAAAGCAGAAATCGTCCTGCTTTTTCTGTGGAACTGTTAACTCGGGCGTTGACGAAGCTGGCGAGGGCAGTGGAAGTTTCGGGGCGCCAGGCGTTAATCGGACCCTAGCTTCTGTTTCATTCCCGCGTTAAGCACTTCTTGGCTTTGAAGTCACGCGCTGATGGCTTTCCCACCATCACGCAGGGAACCACGCTGTAAGCGAATGAGGTAGCAAGTGTGGAGGAGAATACGAGCATCACAGTCGCGTGGGGCCGAAATGCGAAAAGAGATGCGGCAATATGGGAGGTTATCAGTCTGTTCCTGTCGGCCTTGCAAACCATCGTTAGAATTGGAACGTTGTAAGATGTCGAGCACAGCAGTAGTCGGCCGTATCTGAACCACTTTGAGTCGCACAAAGACCACTTGCCAAGAGTCTTCGCCGACTCGAACGAGGATACCCCAGAGGCCTTAGGCCCTCAGTGTGGAGCGCCTGGAGATACTACCAGTGGTAGCCGCAGGCTGGCACTGGTACCGCACAGTTCACAACAACTGGGACGTGGTCGTTGAAGATGTTCTTCTCCCCGAGCCTCCGCCTATACTGTTCCCCCCGTGGCGCAGCTTTACATTGATGGCTTCGCCGACGAGAAGGACAATAGTGGCTGTTCCGATGCAAAGATCTCGCGAGCGCACCAATGGGTAGCGGGATGGGGACGATGATGGCCCGGCTGCGCGTGTCGCCGTGACTGTACCGAGCCTCGAGGTTAATGTAGCTCAGCGCCGCCCGGCAGACAGGTTAACGAGGTTCGTTCAGCCCGAGACAACGCCAGCACCGTCTCTGTTTAGTCCAGAAGTTGACCAAGCCAATGGTGCCACTGTTCTGGATACTCGCGGTGCTGCTGTAGCACTGGCTGTTCCATTAGGGCGTGCTGCCAACCAGGTGCGCTTGTCGTTCGTGTATTGAATCTGCGTGCAGCTCGAGCACAGCCAGCTTCACCGTCCGGGCCGGAACTGCATCCGCTTCTCTCATTTGCACGCCGGGCATTGCCACCCCTATGCATTCTC